>JAOVVB010024821.1:0-15909 GCA_028570985.1 Heterobranchus longifilis | reverse complement strand
GCCCCCATACGGACTCTTTTTTTTTTGCTGTTCCAAAGCAAAATCTGTTGTTAGACATAAATGATTTGTAGCAACTGCCATTCTAATTCTTTTAAATCAGTTGTTACCATAGAGATAATGACCTATTATTAAGAGAGCATTAATACAAACCTTGCAGCCGGCATTCCAGTCAGAGCTGTGCAGAATTACGAATTTAATAGTGCTTTAGTAGAATGTTTGATTAACACATGCACTAATCCTTAACACATCAGGGAAAATTAAGCCAAAACATAAAAGGCTTCTGAGGCACATACAGTACTGAAAAGTTAAGTGCCAGGTTGGATGGTTTGAAGTGTTTCAAACCTGATGATTTTCTAGGAATTTCAGACACAACAGTTTCTAGAGATTAAATAAAACATGTATAGTAGTGGGCAGCAATTCTGTGTGCAGAAATAACCTGTCGATTAGAGAAGCCGTTGAAAAATGGTCAAACAGATTCCACGTGACAAGAAGGCTACAGTAGCTGGAATAATCACATTTTACTTCTATGAAGAGCACAAATGCATCTCAGAAGGTGCGTCAGTCCTAGCCTTGAGGAGAATGAGCTACCACATGAGGTTCCACTCATGGCAAGAGAAGGAATCTGTGTCAACGTTATGAACAGAACATGATAATGACTGTTCCATCAGTTTTTAAAGTGTTAGCTACTGTAGAGTTGTGGTACACTGTGTGTTTCATACAACTCGGGAAAAGTTTTATAATATGCAAAATTCACCAGGTAATTATTATACAGTAAATCCTCTGTTGGTGTTTAAATCTTAAATTGCTTTACTTCAAACAATATTTACAAACAACCACCTTGATTAATATTAATGAAGGCCATTTACATTAAGGTCATAGTATTCATTATCATGATGCGTTAACAAGATGTGAATACTTACGAAGTATTTGAGAAATAGGTTTATTTTTTAACCCTTTAAAATGTTAGTGTATGCATAAATAAAATTAGATACATTTAATGCTTTTGGAATTGTACAAGTAGAAAAAAAATAGGATGCAGACACATGAAAGTAATTTTTTCTTTGGAAATGTACATGACTTGCGGCATTTGCACATATCCAGAAGTATTGCTGAATATAAATTTTTGCAAAGTGAAGACTTGAAGATCTGTTTCTTCTGAGACACGACACGGCTGACTGAATCTTTTCAAAATTATGCTCACATTATGCTGTGGACGATGTAGCACAGTCAGAAGAAAGCCCTTCTGCTTGTGTTGCTATGATTGATGTGAGAGTGCAGGTATACCATCCCACTTTCCCGAGAGAATAGGATCAATCACTCTCTAGCATCATCTGGGAATCGAGCTCACAATCTCCCGAAGATAAAATCAATCTCAAAATGAACATTAGTATTTATAGTTCTCCGTGAACTCAGGTTTGGTTTAAAAGCTTTTGCGCTTGATTTGCCCACTTTTTTGGCAGAATCCATCATGTTATACCAACTGTTTTGCTTAAATAATTTTTTTAATCCTTGTTTTAAAGTAAGTTTTAAACTAACAATTAAACTATCCTAATAATAACAAAACCATAATCAGGACGACTGATTATGCATCAGCTAAGAAAATGTCATTGTTCTTCTTCTAACTGTACCTGGTTGGCGCTTTTGACTTTTGGTTTCTGTAAGACTTTTATGTTGGCATTTTTTTCCAGACTCAATTTCCCAGCATGCAATAGCGCCAACCAGGTACAGTTAGAAGAAGAACAATGACATTTTCTTAGCTGATGCATAATCAGTTCACGACTGACCTAATGCCAGTGTTATTGAGTGACCAAGAACCATAAAGATCATCACTCACTTACTTTCACTCATAGTCTGTACCGCTCCATCCTGTACAGATGATCGCTGGGGGTCCGGAGCCTATTCCAGGAGACTGAGGGCATGAGACAGGGCACACACATATACACACTCACATGCTCATTTACATACTATGGGCAATTTGGGAATGTCAATCAGTCTAAGTTGCATGTCTTTGGACTGTGGGAGGAAACCGGAGCACCTGGAGGAAACCCACCAAGGATGGGGAGAACTTGCAAACTCCATGCACACAGACCAAAGGAGGTGCAAGGCGACACACTGCTAGTTTTACCATGGAGAAAGATTAGCTTTTGAATTCATTTATCTTCATTTGTCATATAAAGCAGCTTAATTCACAGACATTGTTAAGCAGGTTAAAGTGTCAGAAGGCATGCTACTGTACAGTATGTGTGTATTAGTGAGAAATGGACTGTATGTACATTCATCATCTGCTTTGCTGTAAAGTGAGTCTAGGGAATAGTAACACTTTGCAGTAGTCAAAATACACAAAAAAAAAACAGCTAACCATCTTGTAGCACAGATAAGATTGATATGTTCATATTATTCCTTCAGAAGAAGGGGTTTAATTAACAGGAACACAGAAGACAACAGTTTGCTGCTACTATCTCAATTGTGTACCTGTGCCAGATTGTCAGATATGTCAGGTTTTAAGATTATGGACAGTATGATGATGATTAATTCACATTCAAATTAAAATTTTATGTGTCACATACACAACCATACACGGTATGTCATGCAGTAAATTAGTACAGAATAAAACCAGCATGTGCTGTTATAGAAAAATAATCCAAACCAGAGTGATGTGATGTTAGCTAAGATACTGTTTTCAACCCAAACCTAAATCCACTTTTCGATTTGATTTGGCACTTATGATTTGATTCTCTTTTTGATATCTCTGATACGACAACAATTTGGCAACATTACAATTTTTAAATCACGACATGCTAAACATTGGGCCTCATGAAGCAACATTCTTCTATGTTTTTTTTCTTACATATTCTCTTAATTCTTTGGTAAGAGAAAAATATACCATATGCACCAAACATTCCTAACCAACCCAATCTGCTTTTACCGAGGTGAGCTAAATAATGAATCCCACTTGAATTTGCATTAGAGGTGCATAGGATTAGCACAGGATTAGCATGTAATTAGCATTGGCAATGCCCCTAAACACCATGGTACAGTAGGCTATATGTTTTGGCGTGTGCAAATCAGAAGCAAAACACATGCAAGCATCCAAGGGTTTTTATAGTCTTAAGTTGGATCAATTGACCAATGGTATCTCTTTAGCCCACAAATTAAATGATCCAATCATTTAAATTCCTCTAATAACATACTGTATATTAATGTTACTTTAAATATATGCTGCATTTTTTCCCCTGATCTTTGTGAAGAGCACAAATAAGAAAACACTGGTGATTCTCAGAACTAAATGGATACAAACAAAATAAGCAAAAAATGTGCTTAAATGATTAAAAATAAGAAAAAATAATCTATATTACTCCTCGCTTGATGCCCAATGTTTCCTAAGCTGTAACATTGCTGACCCAATTAATATCTTTGCTGAAGCATATCAGACCCATCCCTGATTATGAATAATTAAATACAGACGCCTTGTTTGACAGGAACAAGAATTCCTCTGGCGTCACCCTGCAAGCTGGACAGGATAGATAACATGTCAATGTCTGTTACCTGATGCGCTGATGATATAAGTCAACAGTGTATTGACTTGCTGTGGGTCACTGCTCAGCTTTCCTGTTTGACACTTTCATATTTTCTTCAGTGTGATGTTTTTTTTTTTCAAAAATGTTATAAAATGTATATAAAAATAACATGTTGGAACTTTTTTTTGACAAAGTGGTCCTGGAATTCTGATGCATGACATGCTTGTTTGTTTGCTTCTTTAGACAGTTAGGTCCAGTTGAATGATTTATTAATTTCTAATTTGACAAGGCAGGCATAGTCCATGACACAACACCAACTCGGACTCACTCCATGTTGGACAAATTCAGTTGATGTATAGGATGTCAATAAAATTTTTGTCAGCCGCTCATACAACTTGCTTTGATACAACGTAAACCATTAATTTATTAATGTGTCATAGTATAAAATTTTAAGGATATTGTTTCATACCACAGGAAAAAATGTTATAAATATATTAGGAATATTTCATTTGTATTTATAATAAATTCTACATATACCTAGATTCAACAACTGCTTTATAATTTATTTTAAAATTAAAAGAAAAAAATAAATTAAAAATTCAATTAAATAAATAAAGATATAAAAAATGTAGGAAGACAAGGGAAGACAAGAATTTTCGCAAAAAAAAACAAAACAGCTTTCTTCTCTCAATTTTGTACTTGTGCTAGTTTGGTGAAAATGGTGGAAAATTAGATTACAGTCATCATGACAATCATAAGTAAGAAATAAAACAGTGTGCTGTTATAGAAAAATAATCCACACCATAGACATGTGATGTTACCCAAGGTATCATTACAACCCAAACCCAAGTCCACTTTTATTTCTTTAATACAACCGCAATTTGGCATAAAATGCTACAAGTGGTTATTGATTTAAAAAAGAGAGAACTTAAATGACAACATGCTAGTCATTGTTTCACGAGCTGTAAAACCGCTGACCCAGTTAAAGCCTTTACTCTTACAAATCAGACCTGTCTCTGATTTTGAATAATGAAATACAAAGACCTTGTTTGACAGGAACAGGAATTCCTTCAGGGTCACATTGCAAGCTGGACAGGGTAGGTAACATGTCGATGTCTATTACCAGATGCACTGATGATGTAAGTCACCAGTGTATTGACTTGCTCTGGGTCACTGCTCAGCTCGCCACAACTGTTTACTTTGATAAATATCTTTCTGCTTCTCTAACCACGTCGACACCATACCTGCAGCCACCTGGCAGGTTCAGGATGCCATCTGTTTAAACAGCGCCTATATAGAAACCTAGCCATATGAATCAGGAACCACCCCCTCCCTGTACTCTAACATTTGAAGAAAGATTTGCACCATTATTCAAAAATGAAATAAAATGAAATACCAACTTCATCAATGCAACCATTTACTTAATAGTAAGACAAAATCTGTATATTGTAAATGCCATGAATATTATAATATTTAAAGTTATTTTATTCAATCAGAACATCTATGCCTTGCTCAAAAAGAATATCTTTTAAAGAATGAGACTTGAGGACACAAGAATTTCATATTTTTTTCCAAGCTTCCAAAACAGACAGTATGAGCACAATTATGTGAAGTAAGTTGTTTCAATTACATATATAACCAAAAAATATATGATATCATTTAATGCAATAATAAATACATTTATTTTAACTAGCCAGTAGAAGCTTGCAGGTTTTGTGGTTAAATAGATAGTATTTGAAGTGATTCATATTTCTCTCTGTCTTGACCAGACCAGTCGCAGCTGAAGAAAACCCATTGACAGTGTGATGCTGCCACCACCATGCTTTTAGACGATCATCTTGTTTTTGCATGTTTTGCAATGCAACATAACATTTAGAATTATGCTAATAATTTTACTTTGGTCTTATAAGACACTAATACATTTTGCCACATGGTTTTGGCCAAAATTGAATGTGGTTAAATGTGTTCCTGTAGTTTATTTAATGGTCCCTCTACAGTGCCTCTATGAGAAATTTTCAGCCTGTCCTTGAATAAAATTTTTAGGGACGTCATAATGGTACCATAATGTTCTCATGGAGCGTACTTTTTTCCACTTGAAGATGGCTTTTACAGTATGGGTAGCTCAGTGGTTAAGGTATTGGACTACAGTTCGGAAAGTCTAGGTCCTCGGTTCAAATCCCACAACCAACAAGTTGCCACTATTGGGCCCTTGAGCAAGGCCCTTAACCCTAGACTGCTCAGATGTAATGCGCTAAAAATGTAAGTCGCCCTGAATAAAGGCGTCTGCCAAAATGCCTAGATGTAGAGGTTTGTACCCCTTTCTTGACTGAAACCATTCAATAATGCTACGAAAGCTTCAGCAATCAGATGAAATCAACCTACGTATGTGAAGAAAACTCTAGAGAAACAGCTAATATTTATATGGAGGGTCATTAGAATCATTCCATTGTAAAATATAATGAAATATACTTATTATAATGTATGATATAATGATTTTATATATATAAAAGATAATATACTTACTATGGTTACTGTAAGAATTTTTTCTGAACCTAAAACATTTGTTTTTCCACACAAATGTTATTAGCTGCTACATTATATTAAATGTGGAAAAAAGATCTTACATGATTTATTTTGGTTTCTTCGGTTTAATTTTCTTGTATTCATTATAGGATTTCATATTTCAAAAACCTGCAAATGAAACAGCGATAAGAAAGTGGAGAACTTTTATATCCATTGTGCATGATACATAAAAAGAATAAAACTGAGACAATATTTTGTGCATATTTTCCTTAAGGCTCATGAGTATTATGAAGCACAAATGGCAAAATACTGCACCAGAATTGTTTTAATTATATCAGTGTAAATTTTGAGTGATTTTGCAAAATGATATAATTTCATCTCCCACAGTTTTGTCACAAAGGATAAATTAGCTCACAGCTGTCTTTGAAGGAATTTAAGTATGCAATTATGCACTTATCAATAATACATTCATTTTTAATTGAAAATATAGCAAACTCATGCTTGTTTTTTTCTGGTGACACTGACAGCAAATTAAATAAAAATTTGTTTTTGCACAAAAAACTTCTTAAATTACAAAGATTGTTGAAGATCATAAAGAACATTATACTGTAAATAATACCAAACTTCCGTTTAAAATGCATGATCAGTTTCCTCATCTATCACTTTCTTAATAGTACAGGTATGTGATGTATACTGTTCATTCGTGTATCAACCAACTGTAGACTGTATATGCCATTGTTCACCTGAGGTTATAACAAAACAGGTGTAGTAGAACAGAACCAGACAAAATAAACGCAACAGTTTTTCACCCACTGCATGCATCTCATGTCTCTTTTACATAAAGTCCTTGTGCATCTTTGAAGTGTTGTAATGAAATGTCTCTGCTTATTTTTCTTTTAAAAAATATTACTGTAAGTGTATCATGACTTGCCAAATGTAGCAAAACCAGTGCTAATGGTAGCAGGAGCAAGAGAAAAAAAGAAGAATTTGGAAGTGAAACAAAATGTTACAGTATCACACATAGTTTTGTTAAGTACTGTATATAATATGATTTTTGCACAACATACCAATAGCATTATGCTCTATTTGACAAGACATAACTGCAGTAGCAGGAAGAACACATCAATGTCCTTTTTGGCTTTTTGCTTAAAGCAGTCATTGTTAAGTGAAGCTGTTCTCCTTCTTTAATTATGTTTGATTACATTGCTTCCAAATGCAGCCATTTCCTGCCATGGTTTGCCTAAATGTTTTTGACAAATTATTCTATTCTATCTTCTATTTATTATATAAATTAGAAGAATTATTTGACAGAATCAGTAAAAGACAGTAAAGGGCATTTATCACATTTGGCTGTTCATATGTTAACTAAAAAGACTTATTCAATGTCATATGAAATTTCATCCATCCATCCATCCATCCATCCATCCATCTACATCAGCCTGCATGTATCCTGAGACTGTAGGCTAAAAAACTGTGACACTACTTTTACTATTACTGCTTCAGTTTTTAAATCACTGTACAGGAGTCTATGTCTTATTAATCATGTGTAAGTTTGTATCATCATGTATAATCATAGCTGTTATATGCACATTGTGAAAATCTACTGTGCATGGTTTTCTGGTACAATGCTGGTGTATTTTAAGCTGTATTCATGTTTAGAAATAAATGTCTGTACTGACGTACTGTACTGTATATGAAGCTGTGGAATGTGGGGGAAGTGACAGTTCACTGTCACAGTTATATTTTCAACTTGCTTTGGTCTAAAATAGGACTTGCTTAAAACTTTCATTAATAGGATCTTCCTACAAAAACAACATTACCCACACTTAGTTTTGAAATGTGAATAAATGCATTATTTCTATTTATTGAGCATGAAATTATACAAAGGATTAAAAATTATCCGAACTCCAGTTATATTAAAACTTCTGTTGGCTGTTGTTCTTATTAGGGCTTCCTGTTTTGTCTCCTCGGTCACCGCTGTTCATTTGCCCCAGTTGTGATTTGCAAGAAAGAAGACCAGTGATTCATTTTTTTTTTAAATCTGAGGTTGTAACTTACAGTATGCTGAAAAAACTTACAGAAAAGCATGAACAGACGTATTTGGATTAACTGATACTCCAAGAAAGGTGAAAGTTTCTTAAAGAGAATCATTACTGGTGATGAAACATTCATCACTACAAGCCTGAGAATAAACGGCAGAGTATGGAATTGGAACATTCCACAAATGCCAATCAAGTCAACAATCAGCTGGAAAATTGGTGCTTACAGTTTTGTGAGATCCTCATCGGCCAGTATTGGATGATTATCAGGAAAAACATTCTCAATCACCAGTGCTCGTTACAGTGTGTCTACACTTCACAATAAATGCAAAGGACTGCTATCCAAGGGTGTTGTGATCTTGTATGACAATGCACATCCTCGCACTTCTGCCCACACTGTCAAACTCTCTGCACAAACTTGTCCTGATTTTGCTTCATCAGACATTCAACTGTTTGTCCCCCTAAAAGCAGCTCCACAAGGATTAAGATTTACTTCTGATGAAGAAGAGAAGACAGCAGTGCATTCATGGATTGCAGCTGAGTCTAAAACATTTTTTTTAGGGAATATAAAAACTTTTTGACAGAGAGACAAAAGTGTATTAAAAAGCAAGGAGATTATGTTGAAAATGTATGTATTTGTCTATTCGATTCTACAGTCAGACTGCGGATAATTTTTGACTCACCCTCATACAATAATTATTTTTAAAATAAATATTTATTTATTAAAACCATCTCAGAAAATGTACTAATTACCAGCTTTCCAATTATTATAAAAGTTATTGTGTTTTTTCCTTTACCTCCTTTGCACAAACAAAATCTATATAACTTACTCACTCACTCATCGTCTATATGTATTCAGGGTCACGGAAAATCTATATTAGGCTAATGTTAATATGTTAAATTCCTTATTTAAAGGTTTTGCCAGGTAAAGTGTACAGTTGCAATAACTGAACATATGAACTCGTCATACAACAAGTAAGTGAACTATAAAGTTTTTTAACTAGAACAGTTTGATAGTAGATAATGCTCAGAAGGAAGATATATTCAGCCCTCTAGCCAGACATTTTATGCCTTCATTCACTAAAGAGCACCCAATGCCTAGTGCTGTAAAATATTGGCAGTGATAAATGAGCTATGTTTACTGTTAAACTGTCGTTGCAGTAGTAACATCAGAATTTTTGTCGACTACAAATGCTATTTTCTCCACCAGGTCGCATGGGATACAGGCCACTCTGTCTGTTCACAGGATTCAGTCTGTATTCCTGTATTCCCAGGTAGACTTCTGAAATAATCAGAGGATCCTGTTATATACTGTAGTATAACATAGTGAACCCGTATTAGAGTGAGAACACCCCAGCTTGCAAATTTTTGACTTCACAATTTTGGTCGGATTTTGCTTCGCCACGCAAAGCAGTTTCGGGTATACAAGCGATCAAGCCGTTTACGTGTACTTCCAGTTGCATGTACAGTATATCCGGCAGGTGCTCAAGAATTGTTTAAGTGGAAAAGCCAAGCGAGTTTAGATATAAGAATTAGTAAAGATTATATTTTGGTGTGTATGTGAATGGATGTATAGTTCCAAGTCCAGTCTACTAAGTCCTGTGCGTGTGGGCGTGTGGAAGGCACGAATATTGCCTTAATATCAGCCTCACTGGCTTTATGAGTCAATCTGGGAACATGATGATGAAAAAATGCTGTCGTGTGATACTGTGTCAAAGGTGAGTAATCCAATTTTTATGTATCTGCAAAGAGAAAGGAGGATTCACAGTCTTATGCAGCGCTGGGGAAAAAAAGGCAACTGGTTATATGCAACAATGGAGCGTTGGCCTCCCGGACTTCTCTTTAAACATGGTCAACTGACCTCTGTGCGTTACCGGGATTTCCCTCGTTATATGGAGATCTTGCGAGAGTAAAAACAAGGAACCAAAACAAAACTGATGGGGACATATACATCATATGGGGACAGATTATAAAGTATACAATGCATCAGCTTTATAAAAACCCATTCTGTGGCTGCACTACATGTTATTAAGGACGATATCAATAAGAAAACCGGGCCACTTTCAGTTTTGTTTTTATTGTTTTTATATGCGCAAATTTAATAATAGTGTTGGAAATTGGTAATATTGGTAATGCTTTTGGTTGTCTAGAATGAATTATATGCATTTACATTATGGATGCATTGCATATTATATTATTCCTATGGGAAATGCGTATTGTGAATAATGTGAGAGGCACAGTGGTGAACAGTAGCAGTCAAGGCTCACATTCCAATGCTGGACCAGAAATTCGGAGTGAAAGCCAGAGTGAGTCACCCAGCTGTGCCCAGCTTTTGTCGTTCTATTTTGGGGTCTGGCTTGGTAGTAATTCTTTTATATAGACACTGACATGGCTGTATTCGAAAGAGGAGTGAAATAGAGGGAGTTTGACGTATAAAAAAGTTATAACATTTGAGAGTTATTTTAGATAGAGCATTGACACACTCACTTTGGGGAAGTTCTGAGACCTAAATGAACATGTTAAAGGAATAGTAAAATATGGGACCTTTAACAGAGCACTAGAGAAACAAAATTATAGAATTTGCTAAGAACATATGTCCCCCTGCTCCTTCAAGCAATTATCCAATAAACCAATCATGTGATAAAACGAGTGAAAGGTTTCATTGTGGTGACCCCTAGGATAAAAGGGACTAAGCCCAGTATATACATTATACAGTATATAAGTTTTATATATATGGAAATGGACAGAGAAGATCAGTGTTCTATTCATCAGACCCCAGCACACAACTTTGCCTCTGTTGGGTGCTTGAACAAGGCCCTTAACCTTAAACTGCTTATACTGTATTATAAGATAAATGTATACCTCTGGGTAAGGGTATCAGCCAAATGCCATAAAATGGAAATGGAAATACTTATAAAAACCAAGCAAAATACATTTCAGGGCTAAGCTGCCATGCAGGTTAACTATCTTGCTGTAAGTATCATTAATTTAATACAGTATTTGGAGAAAATGCGATGCTAGCCAGACTGAAATAATATATTTTATGCAGGAACACCAAATATGAAAAAGACAGGTGACTTTGTCAGTTTTAAAGACAACTGCTGGTAGTTAAAGAAGAAAAGGCAGCTCAAATTTGTGCTATTTTAATATTCTGATTCTGCCATTTAGATTATTGCATCAACTAATAAAATTTTAAATATAAGCAACTTTATCAATGTAAATGCTGAATCGATTATCAGTGTAAGAAAAAATATACCAGTTATACCCTGCTGTGATCGGCCCAGCATTCACTATGGGTTCTACATTGGATGCTATTTTTCCTAAAAGAATTAAAATGTCTACTTTCTTTGTGTTTTTTTCTCCATAGTGTTCTCTCTCTCTCTCTCTCTCTCTCTCTCTTATTCTTTGTTTGTTCCTGCTCCTGGCAGCTCCAGAGTACCCCACCCCCTCCCCTATTTGAACTTAGTGTTACTGTGCCCTATGGGAGCATTTCTAATTTGTGTCTCAAGACTGTACAGAATCAATTGAATCATGGTTTTGGCTCACTTCCTGTGCCTTTTTCTTATATTCCTGCACAATGTGTATACTGTGCGCAGAGGAAAATTGGAATGGTTAGAGAGCTTGGGGGGAAAAGATGCTACGCGATATGTGTGTATGTTTATTTCAAGCTTCTTTATGCTGTTCAATTTCTGCCTGACACTTGCTCTATTGCATGCTCCGTTACTAAATATATTCAAAGTTCAACGTTAAAAATAAAAAGTTCACTTTATTGGCATGACTGTAATAACAATGTTGTCAAAGCAGATACACAGATATTATCTTTATCTTTATAATATTGTGAAATTAATAAATCAGGGTCATGTGAGTTCTTGACTGCATTAAATCATTGTACTCTGTGTTAAAGCAAAAATGGTTATAATCTGAACAGTTTGGACAAGCAGACATACGTAGCTGGTTCAAAAGTCTCCATTATTAGATACTTTTAATTAAAGCGTTAGCATGGCAAAATATGTAAGATACTATAAATTGTCACTTCCACCTATAGCCTTAAACACGTATAAATATTTATGCATGATTATATTTATTTCTTTGACCTATTCATAACAGACATTAAGCTACATCTACATGAATTAAGCGTTTCTTTAAATGTGCAAAAATGAATTTAAACAAATTATGAATAGAAGTTGAAAATTGAGTTAAACCTCTCACAGCCACATAATGTACACTATAAGTTAGGATGTACACTACACTTTATGTGTACAAAGACTTAGAGTTAGTTCTTAGGAAATGCAACCATCTCTTGAGGCTTTCATTAATTAGTCATTGACTCTCTCAATCACTGGCTTTGAATGTCAATAAACTGTATCTGGCCTTTTCAGGCAAAATCGAAATGCACAATTATACTATATGCCCTAACATTTGTGGACTCTTGAGCATCACAGGCATATAACCTGCATATTAGTGATGAGAATTGGTATCCATTTTCTTTGAGTAAATCAATCAATGCTTGATTTATAATTGGTTTACCCATACAGGACAATGCTTCTTTGATGCTTCTTTTTTTTTCAAGTCTGTTCAAATCAAATCAGTTTTGACCGTCAATCAAAATTGAGGTCCATATTAATATAGGTCTTAGTCATTATAAGTTTATCTACTCTGCACATTAGCACATTGACCATGAAATTTGTTACCTGGAGCATGAGTATAATGTAAATAATTGGGACTGAATTCCAGTTTCTCTTTCATAGTTACCCATATGGCTATATGGATAGTTCCCAGTTAGCTGTACACAACCACATTGGGAGCATGCACAGTTATCAGCAATAGATGTCTGCACATTTCCACTACACATTGGTTGCCTCTGAATGCACAAAAAGTGCAACATGGCACGTTCAGTAACTTTTAATGATGAAAATCAATTTCTGTTATTTATAATCAACTGCGTGAAATGCATAGAAAAATCAATTGATCATCCATTATAATCAATAATTGTCTCATTAATAATGCAACCAAGCCCTCATTTGCATTTGAAGAACCACATTTGGGTTTACACAATTAATAATTCATTTTATTCCAAAGGGCGTCATGGTGGCTTTGTGGTTAGCACTGTTGCCATGCACCTCCAGGGTCTGGATTCAATTCCTGACCAGGTTTGATTCCTATCTCTTTGTGCATGGAGTTTGCATGTTCTCCCTGTGCTTGGTGGGTTTCCTCCAGGTACTCTGGTTTTTTCCCACAGTCCAAAACATGCAGATTAGGCTAATTGCCATTCCCAAATTGCCTGCAGTGTGTGAATGAGTGTATGTGTGTGTACCTCCATGGACGAGGGTTTGAGTCTTGCATCGGGTATGGGGTGAACATGCAAACGCCACAAACGGGTAGAGATTTCACGGGATTTCATTTCCGGTTTCCTCCCACAGATTAAAGACATGCAGATGTAGGCTAGGTGGTGTTTTCAATTTACCCGTAGTGTGTGAGTGAATGTGTGAGTGTGTGTGTGCTTGTTTGTTTGTGCCATGCAGTGAATTAGCATCCTACAGAGAATGTGGAACCAAATATCAGCCAATCATACTGGCCCTCAATTTTGACTTTGCATTAGAGGCCTGATTAAAGGTATTAAAGCAGCCTCTTGTTCTTTGGTCAAGTTTTCCAAACCCATTGCAGCACAAATTCAAAGGTAAGTGCCAGAGTGAGCATCATATGGAGCACTCTCCCTCTTCTAGTTAAGATGGTCCTAACATTGTGAGGCTTTAGGGAAACTCAGCACTGATTGGTTTAGAAGCCTACGTCATTTTTAATTCACATAAATCACATTTACAGAAGTTTTTCCTCTAAACGGGTATTTTATTAACAGCTTTTTCCTGGCAAAATGGAGAATTTTAACAAATACAAAAAAAAAAATTTAATAAAAAAATCACTGACTCCACATTTAAATGATCCCCACAGGCCTGTTCCAGCTTGCACACTACAGCATTCATCACTTTTTGTTCAGGTGTTGATGGAAAAATAAACAAGTATACGTCCTGCAATTTTACACATAAATGTTTATTATGTCTTATCTACGGTACATTTTATTGTGAATCCTAAAAAAATATATATATAAAGGAAAAAAAAGCTTGTGAAATGTGAAACATTGTAAAATAAATATTGATCTGGGTCCAGTTTTCCAAGCAGTCATAGTATTAAGATCATTTATTCACCCTACAACTATTTTATTATTAACACATGTGCACCTAATGGTTCAGGCAGTTATGCAGTCAACCAATCATATAACATGCAAAGCTTAATTTAATGATCTCATTAAAGATGACTGATTAACAAAATATTATCTGAGTGACATTGACATTGGCATGGTTGTTGGATGGATCAAACGTGAATAGCAAGACCAGTTTGAGCTGATTGGAATGCTATGGTAATACAAATAGACAATCTTTACAACCATGGTAACTAAAAAAGCATTTCAGATTGCATAATAGATCAAACTTTGTGGATGGACTATCAACATCACTAAAACCGGAAAGTTGATTAAGAAAGTTTAATGGTTGCTTATTACAGTATAAAACTATATGTTATTGATTACAAAGCAACATTTATAGGGATTTTTGCTGCAGATTCCAGATAATAATAATAATAATAATAATAATAATAATAATAATAATAATAATAATCTGAAGCTAATTCTTTTTAATGTGCTGCTATTTAACAAAGGAAACTGTAAAATTGTTGATATAATGTTTTCTGTTAGTAGACGTTTATTTAACATTTCTGGAAGGAGTCTTCAGTGTCAGTGCTTTGTAACAGTCACTAAGTAGATTTTTTTATTCATTGATAGATCTTCAGGACAGAGGACCTTGTGCTTTTCAAGTTCGCTCTAACATGAATTTTACACAAAGTAATGGATGCTTTGAAAATATTTTTTTACAAGACCTCAAGCTATAGGCAAAAGCGAACCTTGGAGTGACAGGCACAGGTCAGGTGGGGGTCTCGTTGAAGCATGCTCTAACTTGATCATTTAGGTGCTTTATTCTCAACTTGGTGATAGAACATCACAAGTTTGTAACTGTTATAATGTAAGTAATAGGTCTAACTTGTTTTGCAGACTTGTAGACAGGTACTGTAACAAGAATGACATGTTACATTTAAAACTGTAATCAAAGGCAAATTGTTATGGTGGAAAAGATTTAGATACTTGTATCATGTAACATGATTTATGTTTCTGCCTCGAGTCAATGAGCAGTCTATGCCGTAGGCTTTGGAGGAGGCCCACAGCATTTATGTGTGAACATTTATATTTGTGTGCTGGTGTGTCTGTGTCGCTCTGATATGACGCTGCCAAACTGCTAGTTGCCAGTTGGGTTTCTATGCCTGTCCCCTCATTATTCTGCAGTAAGTGTTTTAGGTGTAACAAACAATGGCAAATGAAAGTGATCATTCATTTCATTCAAAGATGTTGTTGGAGTTGGAGCTAATACAGTAGATTTAATTCAATTCAATTCAATTTTATTTACAGTATATAGCACTTATATATATATATATATAAGTGCTATATACTGTATATATATATATATCTGTTGTGAAGAACCACTGCCCTGCACATTTCAGCTCCCAGCACACCTTATCTAACTAATCAACTAATTAACAACATTTTCTTAATTGAAGTATCTGTAAACATTAAGATGTTCAGGACTTAAGGCATAGACTTGACTAATTATTAGAAAATAATCAAATTTTGGATTACCAAAATACCTGTGCTTCACATCTGAGTGATGTTTCTTAGGCCATGGCCACACGTAGCCGGGTATTTTTAAAAACTGAGATTTTTCTTCTTC
>JAOVVB010024795.1:0-15910 GCA_028570985.1 Heterobranchus longifilis | reverse complement strand
CTTTTGATCCACCACTTTATTTGTGTTGACTTTTTGAAGTGGTGGGGCCCTGTATCTGTCACGGACACGCCAGTGATGAACCTCATCACCAACACATACAAATACATATCACTTCCCGTCACTCAGCGTCTGGTCACCATTATGGATAAGGACTCAATGTGTACCTGTGTCAAGCGATCTTCTCACTCCGTGTTTTCTCATTTCCGTGTTTCCTCGTCTCCGTGTCTCCTCGTCCCTGCGTTTCCTCTACCCATTCCACCATTCCTGATCCTCCGTCCACCAACTCCAGCATCATCAGTTAAGACTTTCCGGTTCACTCTCTTACCCACATCTCATCCCAAACAGTTATCATTCATTGTTAATAAAAGTGCCCGTTCAGGTTTTCCCTAGTTCCTGTCTGTGGAGTCTGTCATTCCATAACGGTATCCTGGCTGGTACCCTGTGCTTTGACCCTAGATTTCTTACAGGGATATGTATGTTTTAAAATAATTTATGTGCTGTAAGGTACATGTGACAAATAATGGGCTTATACAGTAGTCAGTCATCTGATCTTGCACTAACATGAGTGTTGGACATCCCTTAGTGATTTTAGCCCAGTGTCCTGGGAAAGCTTTCCACTAGATTTTCAATAATGGCTGTGGGGATTTACCTGTTTATTCAAAAGAGCATAACCTCTTGGTTACCATACTGTACGCTTATACGCTCTTTGCCATATTAGGTACCTCACACTTTATGAGGCTTACACAAATGCTCCAGCATTCATTGATAAAATTTTAATGCAATGCTTATGAATTTGTTATATGTCAGTCAGCCAGACCTCTAACGCCCCCGCCGGACCAAGGGGTGTTGATCCGGGCTCTAAATCATGCAGATCTCAGTCTCTGTGCATCGATGGAATATATTTCACAAACAAGTCTGATCCATTGAGGCCCTACTCTGCAACCCACAATACCCAAAGGATCTGCTTTTAACATCCCAATGTGCCAGACAGCAGAACATATGGAGTCTTACCCCAAAGGGCTGAGCTGCCCTGGAGGCAAAAGTGGAACTCATACAAAACTGAGTATAACATTTTGCATGACACGTTTTGTAAAGACACGTTTGAGATACTTCTTAGTCAATTAGAAAGCACATCTAATTCTATGTGTGTCCTTCTACTGTATGTCAATTGATAGTCTGTTCTATTCACATTGTGCATCTCTCAGCGGTATGTGTGGCTCATGTAGTATTACAACAAAAATCAGCTCTCCTGTACAATCCACTCGATACACCAGTCACGACTTAAAAAACTTCCTAATCGCACACTTCTTACATTACCATATGCTAGCACAATATCTAAGCTCCTCTAGCTTTGTTTACTGTGCGTGTGTGGTGAATATGAGAGGAACGGTGATGAAGAGTGAGCACAGCTCTGTTTACCTGCTCTTAGATTTTTATCCTCGGTGGCTCTGCAATATTCACTCAATAAGAGCTGCAGCTGCACTCTGCTGACAGGTTGTGTGTTTCTTCAGCTCTTATAAGAGCCAAGAAGGAGATGATGAGAGCAGAGAGAAAAGAGATTAATAGAGTAAAAGTATGAAGTTTGGAAAGCAGGGAGTGGGCATGTGTACTGGCTGTGGCAGTGAGCTGTCAGCTGTGCAGGACTAGTGTGTGAAAATCTAATCCTAAAGGTGGGCAGTGAGCCACAGTAGACTGGCTTATTCACTCATAGAGGCTCTTAGGGAAAGCCAGAGGGAAAAGTGGAAATAGTTGGAAATGGGTCCAAACATATTTCACACTAGCCCTGAGAGTTTGTTGAAGCATGAAACCTGTTTTTGAGTCTGGCACGAGCCACATCAAATGTGGAATCTATCCATGCTCAGCACTGCACACTCAGTCATGTGGCTGCTTTAACATGCCACTTTTCTTTCACTGTTCCAGTTACATGATGGTGGGAAAAATGAACTTCTTATTGATGTATAAAAGAATAATTTGAGTATAATCAATCTGGAGCACTGTCATTAACTTGAATTGTTTTCTTACTGAAATTGCCATGAACACTTTTGTAATAAAGACTACACTGGTAAAAACCATTCCCAACCTCTGACCTTCCGTGCCTTAGCTGATGAAGTAGGAAGACATGTGAAAACATTGCTCTTAACTTTTTTTTTTTTTTTTTTAAATGTCAATTATATTAGGCTGTACTGGTTCAACAAGGCTGAGAAAGACATGGACACCAGGTTCCAAGGAAAATTGTGCACTTTTATTTTAATTGTGCACCAACACGCACACACGCTGGTAGACAGTCAGTCCTTCAGGGCTGCCATGAGCAGATGAAGAAGTCAATCTGGGTGTGGGAGCCAGAGACCAGGTGAGATGCTCTGTCTGGCTGAGCTGAGCAGGGCTGAAGGCAGATGAGCCAAGGAGGCGGTAGAGTACTGATGCTGGCTCTTCATCTGTGCCTTTTTCCATGGTGGGAATTTCCCTGGGTTTTCAGAGTCTGCTGAAACAGGAGAAACCCATGAGTCACTTAACTGAAAATACCTATTCACCGAACTGACTTACCTTTGGTAGGCCTAGGATAATAGCGAGGTGGTAGCTGATAATTTGCAACCAGGCCTGGAGAGTTAAGACACCCTGCCCCTGCCTTGTACACAGTGGAGCTGTCCTTGGTCCTGAATGCATGCTGAGTGTGTGGCCTTTATGGTTCGACCATGGAGCTGTCCAATGGTAAGAAGCACAAATATTAACTTCCTCATTCTCTTTTTCTCTTGGGTTTGATGGTGGCTCACAAACCAAGTAAGTGCATTCAGAGAGTCTAAATATGCAAGCGAACCAGAGAACGGAGAGAGCAAACATTGTGAACACTTCCCAGTGGGGAAATGTTTGTGTGGGGGTGAGGGCAATTATCCTTGGAACAAATGGAACAAATCAATCGTGCCTAATGTGAAAACACTCTTAAGCTTATCTGCTCCAGGGGTATCTTGGCTGCCCCGGCTTCATAACTGAGACACGCGAGAAAAAAATAAATTTTCTGCTGTAAGGTACATTTGACAAATAATTGAATCTCAATACAAAATTTTACGTAGGTGATTTTAATGTTATAGCTAATCAATATATGTATGTACTGTAGACGAGGAGGCATAGCTCCAAAACCATACAGATACAGCTCACAGTGAGTCCACTATTAAGGTTTCAAAAGAATGAAAAAAAATATGTCTGGAACTGGCTGTTAAATGCACTCTGCATGAAGCAAAACTTGCAGTTTAAAAGCCACTAGAAAATGGTGGAAATGAACAACAGAGCTGGCAAAAAGCTTAGTGTCTTGTGGAAGAACAGGTAAACATTGTGAACTAATATGACTGACAAAGCATTAAATCCGCAACTGATTTTCACCTGACGAAAAGAAAATTCTGTGTACAGAATAAACTGCTACACATAAACTGTGGGATTAGTGCATTGTATTGTAATTGTGGTGGAATGCAGGATCTACTGTATACCCATTGCTGTAGAAAGTATTCCAATTATTACATGTTTAGTACTGATAGAAATTAATTTATATTTGTTTGTGACATTGAGAGATCTTATCTGCTCTTACAATTTTTGAATCACAGAGTCGCAGCCGAGCACACAAACCGTATCAAAATACATTATCAAAAAACCGTATTAAAATACAAAATAAAACTCTTACCTAGGACTTTATCTGGTTTGCATTTCTATTTAGTCAATAAAAAAAAACATATTACTGATCTTAACATCAAAAACACAGGCAATTAGGATTCAGAATCACAAAATGCCAGACGGAGTGTGTGTGTGTGTGTGTGTGTGTGTGTACGTGGAACATCTGTGGTCAGAGTAAGGCCTATGAAATTTTATGGACTGCTGGTGCTGCATGCACTCAGACCAGACTTTAACCAGACACCTGTGCATCCACACACTTCGTAAACACCAGGACATTTAACAGTCTTTGTAGTATTTCATATTTTTTATGTAGTGAAAGCAGAGGATGCATCTGTCTGTGTTCAGTAATTAATACAATCCCGGATTATGCGGGTCCAGTTTAGAAGAACATGTATATATACTATACTATATTGTTTAGGGTAGATTTTGTAAAGTGAAACACTTAACATTTTGTACTTGGAATAGGAATTGTGTTAAAAAGCATGTACACAGTTTGTGCACTATAATGTGAGCTAAATAACCCTGTTGTACAGCACAGTGTTTACCGTATAAGGTGACCTATTATGCAAAATGTACTTTTTAGTAATTTTTGCACATTTACATAAGTATCCAGTGTGGATGTACTAACAAAATATGTGACAAAAATATCCTTTTTTTTACATTCATGTATTGGCCGGTGTTTACACAAGCCAGTTAGAGTTTTTCCCCTATTGTGACCTCATATAAGAAGATCCCCTCCCCAGGTTTGTTGCTTGGCTCTTGTTGCTCAGCTCTTCTGTTGAGTGGTGTGGCTCAGCAGTATCTCATTTTTATTGACACTGAAACAGTCCACTTGAAGGAAGAGGTACATATACGGAAGTTTATAGTATTAAAAAAAAAAGTATTATCTAAGTTATATTTTAGTTGAAGCATTAACAGACACACTGAAGGGAGCTGTGAACCTTGTTAACTTGTTAAAGACAGATTTACATGCTAATAGTTGCAGTTTTCATAAACTGTCTCATTCTGTTTATAATGCTGTAATGGAATGTATTTGGCACATAATTTGCTTATATTTTGGTCCTAACATTTTTTTTTGTAATATATATGAGAGGTGTTCAAGTGACTTTTGATTGTACAGAATAACAGAATACAGTTCTTAGAGTAAAAACTCCCTGCTATACAAATACCCTTATCTCAGCATGTTTGTCAATGATTGTGTTTACAGTTTCCACAGACAGATGGGTCTCTTCTGCAAGTTAGTGACAAGTTATTTGTCGATTTTCAAGGATCAGGCATTCTACTCGCTGGATGTTCACGGAAATAACTTCATAATAAATAGCCACCTCAGTCAGGATCATCATTTACTGAAGTATGGCCTGCTTTAAAATGTTTGCACCATTCAAATGTTTTACTGCAGCATTGATTGATGTACAGGTATTTGATTTTACGCCATCAATCATGAGTCCCAGTTTAACTTGAATGCCCCTTATATTATTTCAAATAAGTTCATGTTTATTTGCAATTTTGTAACTAAGGATTGCAAAAAAGATACATTTTGGTCTTGCCTTCCTGGGATGGTCTTCATATAAGCCAGTTTCATCATGGTGCTTGATTTTGCAAATGCACTTAACAATACTGTTCTTGCAAGAACAGTATTGACCTGACCTTGTCTTAAAATATGAATTATTACTTAATTGCCATATGTATTATTTCATAGTAAGCATCTGATAGGGGATAAAATCATAGTAAAACAAAGTAAAACTATCTACAGTATTAGTATGTGCAGTATATGCATATTGCTAAAGACAAAAAAAATCATTGGAAATCATTTAATTGAAATTTAATTGAGCTGATGTGTTCTGTGAGATGAGATGTTGTTAAATGAAAAAGTTGTAGTCTTTTATTTATCAGTCCAGCAACAACTCTTCCTTTTGGAGTGACCTTCTATACAATATATGAATGACTTTATTTCACTGATTCAAATGAAATCATTCTAATAGTTAAGTGAGTGCCAGCATGTACATTAAGTGGATAGACACGGAGAAATTCTGTCAATTTATTTTATTAGCTCTCCCCTACTTTCTAGGACATACATATCTGTCTAAGACAAGTTCAATATTTTTCCACAAATGCTCCAGTTTCTAATGCTGACAAGCACTGAGTAGTTCGCAGTGTCTCCTAGATCATGGTTTGTCCTCAGCTAACCTATTCCTTCACAGTTCCACAATGATTAAGGATTATTTTTAGCACGATCTTGGACCATGGCAGCTCCTGCCTGAGGTGTCACTTGAGCTCAGTGGTCTGGTCTCAGGTCTGATGTAGCATGAAAAGTGCTGCTGTAAACTTGCCTGCCTGCCGTTCTCTCTCTCTCTCTCTCACACACACACTTACCATGCTCCCTAAAGACCATTAATTGCCGACATGTGTGTACCGTCAGTGAAGAATGTCTCCCAGGAGGAATTAATGATTGGCTGCAGGTTCCTGTCACAGCACAAGTTGCCTCAGCCTTCACATTGATCCATCAGTAATTATTGCCACTTTTAAAGTGAAAGCCATTTGTTGAGGCGCTTGGACAGTTGAGGAAGAGTGAACAAACCTCTGTACAAGGGGTTGGATTGCTTGTCATTCAGTTCAAAACAACTCAGATAAGCTCCTGAGCTGGAAAATTAATTTCCTTTAAATGTGTTTGTTGAAATTTCGCAGGTTGCCGTGTTTGTGATATTAGCTTTACAAATGACAGACAACGGCAGAGACGGTAGGGACTGAGCAGAATTTAATGTGCGCTTGAGATATCAGGGATGCGGAGCATGTTGGATAAGCTCTTCAGGGCAATAAGAAACAAATATATATGAACGGTAGGATGCTGAGAATCGGTCTCAGCACAGCACACTTGCTGTAACTATATTTTCTTTTATGTACACCAATCAGCCATAACCTTAACACCACCACCAGGTTAATTGAAAATCACAGGATCACGGGAACCCAAGGCTCACATATGGCTGCGGAGACCTAAGGAAGGCCCATCCAGTCCAATCCCACAGAAAAGTCAATTCAACACAAATTGCAAAACAAAGTTAATACTGGTAAAATATGATGATATATAATGATAAAAAGGTGTCAGAACACCCCAGCTTGCTGTGTATGGTGCTTAGGAGACAATGAGTTCAGGATTGTTGATGCAGACTCGCAATTCCCCCGATCTCAATCCTATCAAGAATCCATGGAATGTGCTAGACAAACAAGTCTGATCCATGGAGGCCCCACCTTGCACCTTTAATCAATTAAAGGATCTGATGTCCAGGTGCCAGATCCCACAGCACACCACCAGAGGTTATGTGGAGATATGATTTAGGGGGGCAGAGCTGTTTTGTTGGAACATACTGTAAATGATTGTAATGATAATAGGTTTAATGTTATGGATGTTCGGTATATGTATATATGCAATGCTACAGAGCAAAAAAAAAGAAAAAAAAGAAAAACTAATATACATGTATGTAGCAAAAAAAAAGTACTCTTATTTTAACGCACATACGGTATGTTCGGTCTTTAACCTTTAATTGGGTGAAGAACCACATTTAGTAACTTAGTGCCACTATCAGTCCCTCAAGGAAACAAAATTGTAATAAATAAATAAATAAATGTTTAAATAAATGTGTCTTTAACATTATCTGTGTTTTATACACATTTTATTTTTGGAAAAAATATATTAACCTAGATGAGCAAAGAACCATATATGGTAATAGCCTTAATTTGCAACAAAAAACAATCTTTAAATATTCATAACAGGTTGAAAAAGACTTGTGAAGTATTTCAATTCGTGCCCTATAAAGGGTTAAAGCTGTGCTTTAATAATTGACAAGACTGAATTCTTTTAACCAGTCATAACATAAAGGGAGGATTTCTTTACATTGCCATCAGGAACTGAGTTGGAGTTTTACAAGAGTTTATTTGTTTATTTATTTATATTCTTTAATAAGGCGATCTGGGGGCTAAGCGGAAATCACAGACAAGACTGTCTTCTTTTAGCGATCAAGATGCAGAAGGCGGGATTTTCGAACCTAACAAAGAGGCTTGCTAGCAGTTTTGCAGACATTTATTGTTTTAATAATTAAAAAATAACTTTACTAAAATAAACATAAACAACTCGTTGACTCAGACCTACTTTTATCCATCTCTGCAAAAATGCATCCCCTTTTTTTCTTCCTTAAGGGGTTCAGTATGATCCAAATGTTGTAAATAAATACCTCCATCTTTATGTTGATTTAGAGTTATATATATAAAAAAAAAACATATTGTTAAAGTTTGCACATACTGAGTAGATCAGCTTTTAACTTAACCACAAGCATCAACAATGAATAAAATATTTGGGATTCGTTTTCTCTTGCTATGCGTACTGTACTGTATATGGCCCTATATATGATTAGCTTGCCTTGGTTTAAGAGAACATTTACAACTCTCTGCGGTTTGGTGTGCTTATAGAGGCTTTATGAGAATGTTTTCCCATTGTGTGCCTTTAAGCAATGTTAATGGTGTGTATGTGTGTGGGTGTGTGTGAATTATAAATGTGTGAAGGCCCCATAAACGTCTCTATGGTTTTAAAAGGTTTACAATGGTTTACATTTTTGGAAGCAGTGGGATTAAAGTTCTGTCAGAATATTTTTTTTTTCTCTGTGCAGAATCATACAAAACACATAGTTTGATAGCTCTAGATATGCATTTATTTAGACAAGCGCTTCTCAAACAAGTGCTCAGGGGTGTCCCTGTGGACTGTCTGCTCTATGGAGCAAAAATGTTGACTGTCTCGGAAAGGCTCTGAGGATTGTTCTGATAAACACTGATTTAGAAAAAAACGTCAGATTTTGTCTGACATTAAAAAATACAGGAAAAAAAGCTTGTTCGGTGCTGGACAGTGCGTCGGATGTTATCTCTGAGATCTTAGAAGTACATATTTAAGAAGTCATCAGCAATATTTTCATTAGTTCAGCATTTCCAGAAAGTAGTTTCTTATAACCACAATGCTCAAAGGGTCATAAGTAATAACAGGAGCTAACCTCCTTCATGCATGGTCTTTAAAAAATGCATGAGCACCCAAGCAAGTGTGCTGCTATACTGAAAATCAGCATAGCATTGAGTTGATTATAGATATAAAATTATATTTTTTTAACCAAATCATATCACTTGGACTTGGTTTTCATGTGATTAAAATAGTAAGCATGGGTGAAAGTAGGCTGGTATGCTTTGTACTACTGTACATACCAGTAAAAGGTTCAGTGGCGGTCTGCAGGGGGAGCTGCTGCCTGCCAAAACCCACATTGAAAACTACAGTAGTCACAGAAGCTCTTTCAAAAATAAGCACATCTGATGATGTTGTCGTCTTAAACAACACTTTGCCTCGTTAGTAACTGCTTCTAAGTCGTTGCAAATTCTTCTGAACCAACTCACCTCACCGCTTTGTTTATGGCTAACATGAGCTACAAACTAGTTTCTGACCTTCTTTTCTTCATTTGCTGACCCTCAGTATTTTTGTAAAAGGGTTTTTTTTAATTTTTTTGCTATACAACATTTAGGTCCAATCCAGCAATCTGATTGGACGAGGAGCTTTCCACAAGTGGTGAAAATGAACAATAACCTCACTAGGATGCTTAACTACAATGTATCACTCTGCGTCACAGGTGTTCTAACAATCGTTGATTACACTAACTGTCAGTCGCAGCATGGGTGAAAATAGGTCAGAATGGTCCGCTGTACTAAGGAGAGACATCTGTTCAAAGCCAGTCAAAGACAAACTTTCAGCTAAAAAAAAAAACACATCAGATGTTATGTCAAATAAATAAAAAAAAACACTTCGTCTCCCTAATAATTGCTTCTAAGTTGACATTCATCTGAACTATCAGTGTTCTTTTATGTACAGCAACGCAGCTAACTAACTGTTAACACAAGGCAGAATTCCAAATCGCTCTCCAAGCCCTGATCAAGGGTGAGTGGATCAAGGGATTGTACTTGTTATATACTTATTCAACCCCAGAACCTGGAAGTTGAATAAGTGGAAATATAAGGAGAAGTCTATGAGATTTACAGGACTGTCCATCACCTACATGGTTTATTCTCCTCACCTACTACTGGTAATTTAAAACTAGTTTCAGTAATTATAGTAACTGACTGATGCTAACTGTCAGTCGACCAGCTCTGCCAGTCATGGTTAGTTAGTTTGACCAGACGCCAAAGGATATGTTTTGATGGAGCAAAACAACTCATTTATAAAACAAACAAATCGTAATCTGTTAATGGGTGTTTGTGAAACTGTTGTATAAAAGTAATATCATACTCGAGGTCCTGTTGTATTGTTGGGTATTGCTATATCCAACAGTACAGTCCCTTCACTTGTGAGATATTGCTTAAGTTAATCAACCTTGCTCTGAGGACACACAAGAATTAAAAATATTCAAGGCACATTCCTCAGGATACACAGACACAAATATTGTACGAACACTTGTGTTTATAGTGTAGAGAAGTAATTCATTATTACTTTTACAGTAGTGTTAGAAATGCCTATAGACCTTTTGGGGTCAAATGACTACCATGGCGTCACTCAGAACAATGGAAGTACTGTTACCTGACCAGTGTGTTTCAGAGCCAAGAAAAACCAGAAAGAAACACATTACACTATTGCATTTCTATTGAGCTAAATCAAATTGGTATCTTTCATAGTTATCTTCTGATGTGCCAAAAAAGTTAATGGTTGCTTAAATCTGATTGGACTCATTGAGAATGCACTTTTGCAAGGAATGAGGGTTATGAAATTGGTCAAGATTACTTACTTTGTGCTCATGTTCTGGGTGACAAATGTAATCAGTTTGCAGGGCAGAAAAACTTAGAACAACCAAGACCTATTCGGAGACAGCGATCCATTACTTGTGTTCAGGAGAGTTTAAAAGCATTTCAAAAATGAGCTCTTTATATAAGTGATTAGCACCACTGACATCCCCACAATTACTAGCTGCTGTTCCCTAGATGGGTGTTCAAAATTAACACAATGTTCATGAGTGCGCTTTGTCCTACCGCATTTAAAGAAACATGATTACTTTAGCCAAGTGACTTCTATTGAAGACAATACATTATTAGCTGAGTAATATTTTCCAAGACTTCCATAAAGCTTTACACAGAAGAACACTTCTGAGAAATACTTCACTCAGACAAGGCCAGAACAAGGTATAAAGGCTGAAAAATCAGCCTTTAGGAGTTGAGGGGGGAAAATGGACGCCGAGATGGAAAACAGAACTGCAGTCCTTCATGCCTGAGTGGATGTGGATGAGTTATAGCACAACTGTCTAATGACACACGCATGTCCCTACACCTCTGGAGAACCTCAGAACTAGCGCTGAATGATATATGGCTGAATAGTTGTCAGGCTTCATAATGCACAAGGCTGCAGGATGCAAATAAGCCCTTTTTTGTATCCCGGTCTTCTTGTCTAATCAAAAATGCTAGAGGTTTGTTTCTTCTTGGGTTTTCCAGCATTTTTGTGAAGCATTTGCACACTCGAGAGGTGAGTACAGCTCGTAGAGGTGCTTTAATGGGCCTTGTAGTGGCTTTTAATTTAGGATTCATCAGGAAGTAAATTAAATGTAGTCTTAAGCTAAGCTTCATCAATATTTTCTTTTTCTTTTTTTTATATTTAGAAATGGTTCTCAGGGTGGAAGTCAGGGACCACAGGAAAAACAGTTAGAGAAAGAGAGTATGATTTAATCAAACTGTACAGTTCTATTTTTGGCAAAGCAGTAGCTCGGTTTATAAGTGAAGCTCTCTGTTTACCGGTTAGACCGCATTCTAGTCCACAGCTATGATTGTGATATTTGTCTATGTCTGGAAGTTTTGGCTAGATCTGGAAGTTGGAAATAAGACTTCTCAGTTGAGTTGCTGGGTTTGCTTTCTGTGATAAAGTAAATCAATCCTTGCAATAGAGCTACTGCATTGCTGATATTTAAAATGAGTCATTTTGGTGAAGTTGGTTAAGTTGTAGAAGGCATGGTGGGTTAGTGGTTAGCACGCTTGCCTTGCAACTCCAGGTCCTCGGGGTCTGAGATTGCATGTTCTCCCCGTGCTTGGTGGGTTTCCGCCAGGTGCTCCGGTTTCCTCCCTAGGCCCAAAGATATGCAGATTAAGCCAATTAAACTTAAATTGTGAAATTTAAACCTGATTACTCACATTGTATTCAAATGCCATGTGGGAGACCATGGTTATTGTGCAGAACAAGAACATTTCTAACACACCTTGCCTGTTGGTACACCACACCGCCCAATGACCATGGGGAATTTGTGGACATATTTGTTTTGCACTGGCATCTGGTTAGTAACAAAATTAGGTCAAAAATAAAAGGGGGAAGTTAGTAATCTATGTGATTGCATAGACAAGAGCCAAGAGTTTGAAAGCAGAGAGGGAGTAACTGGTGTGGTAATACAGGGAAATACATTTTTATTGGTGGGTCAGATTCTTCCTCAACAATTCTCCTTCACTCACTCACTTATCATCTATACCACTTATCTTCTATGGATCCTATACCAGGAGACTTGGAGCACAACCTGTACAGGGTGCCAATCCATCGCAGGGTGCCAATCCATCGCAGGTCACACACACATACACACACTCACTCACACAGTCAATCACACACTATGGGCAATTTGGAAATGCCAAATAGCCTAATCTGCAGGTCTTTGGACTGTGGGAGGAAACTGGAGTATCCGAAGGAAACCCACCAAACACGGGGAGAACATGCAAAATCCATGCACACAGAGATGGGAATCGAGTCTGGCCAGGAATCGAACCCGGGTCTTGAAGGTGCAAGGCGACAGTGCTCTCACCAGTTCCATGCCATAAAATGAATATATTCAAAATATTCCTCGATTGGGCATCTCACAAAGACGCCCCCTGGTTAACTTCTGGTAAAGCTGTATTAGGCACATCTGAATAGATAAAGATGCCCTATCCATGTCCAAATGGATAGAGATGACACACTGGAGGGGTTATTTCACACATTTAGCTTTGAAACATTTTGGGATTTCCGAGTTGGAGCTGAGCTGAACTTCTCACCCTGTTTCCACCATGACCCCTACCAAGGAATGGGGATGAAAATTAGTAAATACATTTTTAACATATAGTTTCTCTGTATCCTGAAACCCTAAAGCACTAATTTCTATCCATAATAGGGATAGGAATAACCACAGCCTACCCGATATGATGATATCACGATACCTAGGTACCAATTCGAGTTGTATTGCGATTCTATATATCATGATTTTATAAATATCCCCATTCTATTCTTTTTTCAAGATTTGTTAAAATTTAAAACAAAGTTAGCAAATACTCTGCTTGTAACACACAGAATGGTATCCTGCTTGCCAATGTTAAGAGTTTAGAGTGCACCCCCTGTAGGATTGTATTGTATTGCTGTAGTGTATCTAAAACAAAAAGATGCACTTATTTGTATTCGTTTTTTTTAATGACCTCAATGTCAAATCTAACTGGCTGAGTGATTTCCTGTTTTAGTGGTTGTAAAACTATTTTTTTTCCACTCAAAGCAGCACGTCAGCAGGAAAGAAAATGACCACTAAATGTCTCCTAAAAGTTTCCTAAGTCTGTTGTCTTTTTCATAGAAAACCCAATGACTTTAGTTGTTGTTTAGATGTAAAGGCCTAAGGAAACATGAGGAGAGAAATGAGGAGAAAGAAAGAGAGATGGTGGTAAAATAGAGGATGTTCAGGGTTTATGTGGTGTAATAAAGCTGTATTGTGTGTACTGCAATTTTTATAGAGTTCGAAACCTCTAAGGCCCTTGAAATCAAAAGTAGCTACATCCTCAAATATTTGGATTTTTTGTACTTTTTCCTGGATATACCACCACCACCATAGACTAGAAATAAAGCAATTTAGTTGTGATTAAGGTGTTCTTGACTTGGCTGGATGTTAAAGAGGAGTTAATGAGCTATGTCATGATGTTGGCCTTTGCATTCCTTTTTTTTTTCAAAAAATGGCTCAAATGGTAATTGGGTGACTACTAAATTTTATGCTATCTCTCTAATAACCTTTTTTGTTTTTGTTTTTATTTGTCTAATGATGGCTTCCTTCACTTGCAATGACACCTCTTTGGACCACAAATTTCCAGCTACATATGCAAACATGACATTTACAGTAGAAACAATGTCAGACAGCTCCTTAAATTGTTATGAAGTAACTAAAAAGCAATCCACAGCTTTCCATCAAACTGCGTATCAGTTCTCCTATTACTTTTGATCCTGTCAAAGTGGAGGAAAAACGTGTTAAAAAAAAAAAAATACCCCAACAAAAACCAATGGCTTTAATTCCTAAACAGTTAATTCACCAACACCACTTGCACATTACAGGAACTTGTCTGGGAGTTATTGCCATGTTATTGATATAGCCATTTCCACAGATTTGGATTATTAAAGGAATTCCTGGGAGGCCATCGTTTCAGATGTGAAGCAGGTAGTACAAGGAAGAAAACTTTTTACCTTGATGGTATCTGAGCACTAGTGAACACTGGGATAAGTGAATTAGTTTAGCAGGGGAATATATAGATAAATAAAGGGAGTTTTACTCTCATAACTGTGTTCTGTTATTCTGCACTATTCAATTCAATAAAATTTTAGATGTATAGAGCTTTTAACACATGTCATTGTCCCAAAGCAGCTTTAAACAATAAAAATTATGGAAGTTAGAATGAAATGAGAATGTGTATAAATTAGATTAATGAATGATCAGATTGTCCCTGATGAGCAAGCGAAGGGTGACGGTGGCAAGGAAAAACTCCCGGCGATGGTAATAGGAAGAAATCTTGAGGGGAACCAGACTCAACAGAGAACCCATCCTCGTTTGGGTGATAACAGATAGCAGGGATTGGTCTGCAGTCATACAATGTGTTAGGGAGCTGGAAGTTCAATATAACAGGAGATGTCTTTAAGTTAATATGGAGTCCAGTTTGTTATTGGATGCTCAGGTAGACTGTAGGAAATTTCAGACCTGAACTATCGGGTGACTGCAGTCACAAGTCACGGCCTCATCAGCCGAGGCCAGGCCCGTCTTCATGTTAAAATGGAACCGTCCCCAGTCACCACAAGCATCCCAGACAGACCACACAGGGCATCCATGCGACGAGATCTCCAACCAGAAGTGGGAGAGGATGAATCAGACCAGAGGTCCAGAGCGCAAATGGGTTCTGGATCACTGGCAGCTCAGGAGCGACATGTGTAGCTTGACAGAGAAAGAGAAGAGGAGAGATAACTGTTAGGTATGGTCACTGTTACACAATGTATGAAGTGAATGTATATTTAGTGCAGTGTGCAAGCAGGGACTCCGGCAGGACTACCTATGAAAGCATAACTAACAGGGAGAGCCAGAAGTAAACACAGACATGAGGGGGAACTGGGATGTAAAGCAACCAGTCAACTAACCTGTGTGATCAATGAGAGTGGGGAAGACAGCATCCGAGTCCCCCAGATCTGCTCCTTTACCTAAGACAAATCTATTTACAAAAATGCCTGGTTAAATAAATAAGTTTTCAGCCTAGATTTAAAATCTGAGACTGTGTCTGAGTCCCGAACATTAATTGGGAGACTATTCCATAACTTTGGGGCTTTGTAAGGAAATAAAAAGCTCTGCCCCTCTGCTGTAGTTTTCATAATACAGTGGAACCTTGGATTGTGAGCATAATTCATTCCAGAAGCGTGCTCAAATATCAAAACACTCGTAAATCAAATCGAATATCCCCTCATAAGAAATAATGAAAACTCATTAGTCATTCCACAACCCAAAAAAAATAAATATATAAAAATAATGAATACAAAATATAAAGTAAAAATAAAACAAATTAACCTGCCCTTTACCTTTGAAAACGGTAAAAATAAATCCAGACAGATAAATGTTTCTGTTAGTGTTTGTGTGTGCACGCGCGGTGTATGTACAGTATGTGTGTGTTTGTGTAAAGGTAAAGTAAGAGGAGAGGAGGACCTACTCCCTCCTTGTCACGAGGGAGCCTGTGTCGGCAGGCTAAGGGACCCAAAAGCAGACACAACAGATCAGATGGAGTTAGGGATGGGCAGCAGGGCAGGTTGGAAGCGGCTGTGGGCAGAGGTTTAGCAGATCAGGGGTTCAGAGCGCATACAACACGTGGCATGAGAGTGGCTGTGTGAGATCACTGACTAAGAGCAGCCACAGAAAGAAGTCAGGGTTGTGAGCAGAGGCACTGACCATCAAAT
>JAOVVB010024785.1:0-15910 GCA_028570985.1 Heterobranchus longifilis | reverse complement strand
CATTTCTCTGTGGATTGAGTGTTTTGATACTTTCACAGTATTTATATAGCACCTTGACCTGCGTTATAATAAAAAAAAAGACATGGAAATCTCACTTTTTATAGTATGGGACCTTTAAGGTATCTCATTTGCCAGCAGACAATAAAAATGATAAGAACAAATACGTTAGCTTGCACCAATAAAAACTACAAGAATCACTGTCCAGTTCAATCAAGCACCTGCAGAGCGCTAAACCAGTTAGCGCAGATAAATCACTGCATCCAGTGAAGATAAATAAGCTGCTATATCCAGTGGCAGCTACTGGTTTATAACACAGGACAACAAATACGCTGATTGAGGTATTGACTAATGGAATGACCTCGAGGTCACACCATTTTGCCTACATAGCAGATTGTCCCTGGGAGAACAGAAAGCAGCTCCAATAGACACTAATTACAAGAGTGAGATTTCAGCTAGATCTGCTCATTGATGAATCTACAATACCTTATCATTATAACTTATTTCTTTATTGATTTTTTTCACCTTAAAGGGTGAAAAAAATCAATAAAGCTTTTGGACAATTTTCCATGTTTCAAACCTTTCACAAACACATTTTTGATTAAAAGGTAAAAACGTTTCACAGAGGAGAGGATGGAGATGCATCCTTTCAGATATAGGACAACTGCACACACATGTACTGTTATATAAGTTGACAACATGCAAACTATACCCAGCTATAGACGGGTCATCTCCATGTATATGGGACGCTAACAGATGGCTGTTCAGTGGTGAGGTAACCTGGGTCTGTGCTTGGTGCTGTAAACAGATTAGGTGACTCAGGTTGTTTCTGTGATATAGAATGATAAAGAGGCCCTGGACGTCTCAGACACACACAAACAGGAAGACACATTGGCTGACACACACATACACTATGCACTCAATCTGATTAATCTTATGAAGCCCGGAGAGCTAATGTTCAAAGCTACAGTCCACAGTCTAAAGGAAAACATTGATTGGAGGATCAACTGAGAGATTTGAGAGGTATAAAAAGAATGGAATAGAAAGTAGAGAGCAGAGAAGAGAGGGATGGACACAGACAAATATAGAGAGAATGAAAGAGAGACAGAGACGTCAGGGAAAAGAAGAGGTCCTGTAGGGAAAAGAAGAGGTCCTCATGAAAGTGAGAAGGAAGGAAGCGGGACGCACGTTGCCGAAACTGCTCCCCCTCTGTTTTTTTTTCCTCCTGCAGTGCTCTGTAATTCGTCTCTAAAAATATCAGGCAAGAGGAGGAGGAGGAGCATAAACAAACACAAGGGGGAGGAGAGGATAGAAGGAGGGACGACGGGAAAAGTGCACGCACTGGCTGTGGCGAAACAGGTTAAAAAAGAAAGTGAGAGCAGAGCGGGGGGACCACCTGGATGTGTTTGTCCATGTGAGATAACGAGGGAAACAAGCGAGGAAGACAGCGAGAGTGAAAAGCGGCCGGGGAGAGACGGAGAGAGCATGTGCCTGCTCTTTTCCAGGCAGCCACGTGAGTGCTTCTCCTCAGCTGCTCCGCTCACACTGAGCCCGCCAGAGGGGAGCAGAGCAGGGTCGCCACAGTCACAGTGGAAAAAAAAACCCCCCACTAGCCCACTCTGGCTGCACTGGATGTACACACTGGTCACAGCTTAGTGGTGTCCTGATCTAGCCCTTACATACTGGTGCATTTCCTGGAGATTTACATAACGGGTGAAGATGGACAAATAAACGCAGATAAACTCTCTTTAAAAAGCACGTTTGACAGTGCATCCAGCCTTGTCAAGAGAGAATGTAGTCTTAGAGTGACATATGTCAATGCAGCCACATAATACCAGAAAATGTTCACAGACGTCTAGCACCTGGCTGGGTTGTGCTTTGCATACACGACAGCCTTAAAGCTACACAGAAAACATTACGAATACACGATCACGCACAAAGAGAAAATCTGTGGTCTCTGTTCAGCCTTACCAGGCGAGCTTGAAGCCTTTCATTAGTACAGCGAGGAGTGTCTGACGTCCATAGCGTGTTGTGGGCACTGGGCTGCCCGTTCACACCGCCGCATGCTGACCGACAGCCTGCCAAAGCCTCACCTCCCATACACGGAGCAGGAGAGATGCACGGAGGGGAAGAAGGGAGGAGTGGATGCAGGGACAGATGGAGGGTCTGGAAAGGATGATCCTCAGCTTTGTCCACCTTTTCTGCTACATTCCTTCACTCGTATTGAGGTGCCGCAGTGCTGAGCACTTGTGCCAGAAATTCACACCTCCCCGAGGTTCTTCGCTTTTCCCAAAAGAGAAGGAGGTGACCTGCACTGCAACGTTCACAACGCAAACTGCAGCACGCAGTAGGAGCAGAAGGGCCGGCAATTGCAAATTAATGCCAACATGGCCGGTCGCTGTTCCTTTCTGACTCTGTATCTTTCCTCCCGAGCTCTCGCACTGTCCCCCTCACAGCGTCTGTTTGCCCGCTCAAACTCTCTCCGTCTCTCCCTCAGTCTCCGCTGCGGATGAAAGCTGCACTTGCTGTGCTCGCAGTGAGCAGGCGCAGGATCTCTACCCTCCCCCTCCCTCCCTCTCTCTCTCCTGTTCTCTCTGTCCTCTTCCCTAGATGGCTCTCTTTCTCTATTTCACTCCAAGATAAGCTGCGCTGGCCCAGTGTGGAAGACTAGAGCAGGATAGTAGCCTCTGGCCATAACATCCCCTGTGCAGTGACCCCCACCCCCACCTACACCCTCCATGCTATGTATGAGAAGGGTATTAAGTGTGTGGGGGGGACCTGCTGCAATTCTTTCCTCTTGTATTGGACTGCAGCCCTGATCAGTGTCAGCAGCTAACCCTGTTAATCTCTTAATGCATTGAGTGTGCTGGGGTACTCCCCGTGTTTATAGTGGTGTGCTGTGTACGTGTTCTCCATACATGATGAATCAGATGGACATCACAGTGACTCAGCTTGCTTAGTTGGCTACTGAATGTTTTATAACTACAATAACCTGTGTTTAAATCCAAATGGGGCCTTTTCTTTCCTCATTCGTCTAATTGAGCAGCACAGCAGGCCTGTCAGGCTCTGGATTAACAGCGATAGTCTGTATCTCAAGAGTTAGGAGGGTGATGTCTTTTTTCTACCTTTCTAAAACCCAAAACACAAGAGCAAAAGTGTAGGGAAGGGATTTATCTGTGTGCTGATCTGTTTGAATGTAAGCTGCAAATTATGTTAGCATGCCCAGCTAACTTACAGACAGCAGTATCCTTGCATTAATTCAAAGCTAACTACATTGTTTAGCGAGGTTACAGGTTATGTTAGAAAAATACCTGATCCACCATTAGGGCTGAAATATGGTCCACGTAAGTACGCAAATGCAGAAGATTTGAGCTGCTCAAGATCAATTTCATACATTGTTGCGTTCTGCAATGTTTCCTCTGAAAATCGTAACACAAGACAAGCACGAGCTGCAGTCTGAGCATTGTGCGCTATAACATGAAACAACAAGAGAAAGCTGACGGTTTGGGTTCACTTCCGAAATCTTCTTTCTAACAATGAGAACAAGACTCAAACACCATGTAAACTCATCTCAACTATATTTGTAATGGATTAACCTCTACGCTATTGTAGTCCACAGACTGACTGTAGAAGCGGTTACTTCATCTCTTCAGGTCACAGGGGTCAGAGAGTAACCGGCCGTTCACTTTAAAAGAAGCCGTCATCAAAAACAATGGCCGACTGGACCACTGGGTCAGGGTGCAGCACATTCTTCCTGTTTAATCTTCTTAAAGCCCTGCACATTACAAATTACACCTCATTAGGGATGGCTAATACTACAGCTAATGCAAACGTCTCTCCACCATCAGGACTGACTGGCACGCACACACACGCACACACGCACACAGATGATATAGAGGGATTGGTTTAAATTACTGAACTATATTGTTCATTGACTCCTTTAATTGATACCCTTTTGTTATTTGATTGTATTTGTTTTGTGATGAGTAAAGCACTTAGTAATATGTTTAAGTATAGCACAATATGAAGTTGTTATTATTGTTATTGAGCTTAGCCTGCTGAGTCACTGAGCTTCCTTCACTCATGCTGCTGCTTTTTTCAGATACAGACGGTGCCAGGAGAGAGCGAGTGCATGACTGACTGATAGAGGCAGGAGACCAAAAAAGATAATGGCACACGGATGATGTAGTTTCACTTGGGCTCCTGGTCTGGGAGGACATATGTTCTCATCACAGACAGTTAGCCCCACGTCAGGTTCAGGACGTGCTTCAGAACTGAGATCAGTAACAGTTGTCCGTCGACACCTAACTTTGGTGATGTGTACAGTGACATGCTCTTGTGGTGTTATCTGTGTTACATCCATTTCCCAGAGACTTTTGACTGCAGTCTAAAGCATGCCAGGGAAAATAATACCTGTTGTGCTGTTATAATATAAAAAATATTTTTCCAAATTATAACAAATCATAAACTCTATGTAGAGCAGCACAGCATAGGAGAGACTGAATACGATAAATACTTTTGTTGGACGATATATTGTCCCAGAAATATATTGCGACAAATGACAGAATTGTCATTTTATGCCCCTGATATAATGATAACATAATAGCATAATAATGCAAGTGCACCCTTTCAAAGAGCAATGGACTTTTAATTCTTAAGAATAAGCTTAATAAAAAATATTAAAATATCCTAAATAAATAAAACAAATAAAATAAAACCACACAATCAAAATATCAAAGTGGATGCTCGGGCAAAAGTGCAAAGTTGAACCTTTATTTAACCAGGTATTTAACCCATTCAGATCAAGGATCTCTTTCACAAGGGTGACGTGGCCAAGAAAGCAGCAGCACACGTCATAAGACAAATCACAGGATTAGTATACAATTCAAACAACATGTAAAAAGACGAAAGAGCAATATGAAAAACGCATAATAGTGCAGATGCTTGGGTAACAGAGGCATCAAATCAAATACATATAGACTGTCTAATGGTTTTACGTTGTAGATCCTGCTGGATCGAACCAAAGTCATCATAAGGAATCAAGTCAGGAAGTTTGAAGTCTTTCTGGAGGGTATTCCAAGCAAAAGGGGCAGCAAACCTAAAAGTTATTTTTCTTAACTCAGTGCGAACAGGCGGAACAATAAAGTGCAGAGCATCATGAGCGCAGGCCATAATGGCTTTGGCTTCTAAGGAGATATGTACACAAGTACGAAGGAACCCTACCAAGGAGAGTTTTATAAATAAAACTCAACCAGTGCATACACCTGCATACATATAAAGATGGCCAGTCAGATTTTGCATACAAGGTACAATGGTGGGTAAGATGCTTACAACCAGTGACAAAGTACACAGTGTCCAGCGTCTGCAGACACTGGACAGAAGCACCCATGAACAACACATCACCATAATCTAGCAATGGCAAGAAGGTTGATGATACAAGATATTTCCTAGCTCTAAAGGAGAAGCAGGATTTATTTCTAAAATAGAAGCCAGACTTGACCTTGGGTCTGCAGACCAGATTTGCAATGTGCGATTTAAAAGATAGCCGGCGATCAATAAGAAAGCCCAAGTACTTATAGTTTGGGACTAATTCAATTTCTTTTCCTTGAGTAGATAAAATGTTAGTAAGATTTGGTGGTAACTCAGTAAGGAAAGTAATATCACAACAACAACAAGTTGCCACTTTTCGTTGCCACTGTGACATACCAGCTTGTTAACGGTAATGGGCTCTCTCCTCTCTCATTATTCGGCTGACACCCAAAATGTTCCCACACCGGAGCTGTGGAGTACGGTTTTAAAACCAAATCCATTTGGCCCAAGGCTTATAATAGCAGGGACAACCCTGCTGTTTATTCTGGCATCATGGTGGCTAAAATGTTGGTGACATTATATTAACAAACATGCATGTAAACACAACGGGCGATATTGTACGATCTTGTACGATATTGTACATGTTGGTGCATATCAGACAACATACACCGACCGATAGATACCGATATGTCTGTGACAGGCCAATATCAGCCAATAATATCGGCCGACCGATATATCGGTCTGGCTCTAGTAGCTTTAGTACCGCCTATAATATGTTGCAGCTGTGCCAAACTCACACAGTGCTGTTTTGCAGTTTTGTGATGACTGATGCCAGAATGGATGGTCCAGAGGGTCGGGCAAAGGCACTGATTGGCTAGTACTTGTTGCCCTCGTTGGTTTGGTTGTTTAGGTTTACACATGAGGAGTGAGATTACTGAAGGTTAGGCTAAGAATATCAGGGTTAGCCAATCAGAGGCAGAGTTGGGTGGGTCGTGTCTTCGGTCCCTCCGGACCATCCATTCTGATGTGTTATTGTGCTTTTCCTTGGTTATTAATGCATACATTAAGTGCAGATTAATAGAAACATGCCAGATAGTTAAAGACATATTTCTAAACATGACTTTGTAAATGCGACTCTTAGTCGGCACTGGTCCATTATTCCAAAGGGTAGCCTAGCAAATACAATATGATGTGCATCTACTGTACGTCGCTGCACGTTTTTTATTTTTATTTTGCATATTTGCACGTGTATCTTGGGCTGCAGAGAGCTCCATAAAACAATCTATAACAAGCAATCAATAGCTGGCAGCTGCTGACTTTTAAAAGCACCTCAGACCACATCGTGATTACTTTTATCATGAAAAACTCTCAGAGGGAAGAGGATCAGTGAGTGGATTTTTCATTTCTGTGCCATGAAACAGGCAAGAGCAGACAGGAGGACGCACTCTCTCTCTATTGTTAGCCAGCAGTGTCTCTCCCCATGGACTACTGCGAATGCGGTAGGACTGCGGGGAGAGAAAAGTGAGGAGAGGAAAAGATGCAAAGATATCAGAGCGATCTAATCCCTTCCCAGGTGAAGCAGTGAGTGCTGCAGCCTGAGCTCCAGTCAAGCAAGAGGACACACAGTCATCTCACACAGAGTCCATCTGGTGCCCACCTAGTCACGGCTTGATGACAATTTCATGGGACAAAAAAAAACAACTAAAAATACCTGCAGCCATGGTGCACCTTAATAATGTTAGTATAAATCACATTAGACATGATTGGTATGATTCCTGCCGGGAACATCCAGGAGGGCTGCAGAGTTCAGACAGTAAGATGTCATGTGCCCCCCCCCCCACGGCTGAGAATCTCACTCTGTAATGGACAAGTGCTTCCCATACTAATGTGACTGATGCGTCAAGGAGCATGCATTGTTAATTTCCATCCATATTTCTTCATAAAAAGAATGTATCGAAGCAGCCAGAGGGCTCATTGTGACATTTCATTATTTCTGCATCCCAAAAAATATTGGTGCAGTACATGTACCTTTTGTACTATGGCTGTATCTGTCAAAAATAATAATAATAATAATTATTATTATTATAATGTGTTATACTATACCTAAATGCAAATGTGGAACCATGCACCACCACTCAAACAGTAGATTTGACCATAGTCTGTTATGTCAAATAATGCAATCAGGAGGTTCAGGGTTCCCACACCTTCTTAAACATAAAAAAAAAGTTTCAACGACCCAACACGGCATAATCTGAGACAAGGATCAAGGTTAATTACTGCACTGAAACATTTTATAGTAACAACTAGAAGGCAGGCGCGTGAAACAATGACACAACCACGGGAGACACACATGCAGTAGGGCTGAATAATTACTTTTTATTTTATTTTCGGAATCGCAATATGGAGGCACAGTATTTGTTAAAGGCAAGATGTGTGTCAAAATACCACTTTAAATGAAATATATTATAAATAAATATAAATCATATTCTACAGATCCCTGCAAAAATCACACCAATTTTAATGTTTTTCAATAAAAAAAAAAGATCATTACCTCTAACATCGCAAATCATATCACAGTCACAATATCAGTCAAAATAATTGCAATTAATTCTATTTTCAAAATCGTTCAGCCCTAACACACAGACAGCAGAACGTAGCCTATTTACTAACGTTTACATTTCTATTCCTGCACAAAATATATTAATTCATAGACTTTCAATGAACCATGTTTCAAAAACTTTCAAGGCTTTGATTTCTTTCCTCAAATTCACAAACTTTCAAGGATATCAAGGACCCGTGGAAACCATGTTTACCTCAGTTTTAACACCCATTGCATTTTGCTGAGTCAGACTATCAGCAATAATACCATGCCTGATTATTGAATGATGCTCTTATGCAAGAGGACAAACATTTGGTCCCATTCGAGTGTTTTGTGGCCTTTGAAGCCTGCTGAACTTTATTATTATTATTATTTATATTTTATTGATATTATTTTGTGTCATCTTCTTGATGTGTGTGATTGAAGTTGGACTTTTGTCCGTGCTCTGTGCAGCCTGCTGAGGAGAAGCAGCTACATGTGGTGCTGAACGGACAGCTCCTCTAGAGAAGAGTCAGAGATGTTTCCTCTCACCGCCGCCCCCTGCTGACCAACCACAGCTGAGTTCTACTATTGTTAAATACTAATTATGATCAGATAATTAAAAAAGTGTTCCCACTGGCATCAGGCAAATAAAGGAATTTATTTACCCTCATGTAAAAATTAACACTCTGAAATACATGCTATGTTCAATGAGCCCTTTATAAGAAGGATTCTTAAAGAAATACACGACTGGGTGGCTTTTTAAAGTTTGCTTGAAGAAAATATGAAAAGAATAGAGGTTCCAACTCATACTTCATGGAGCGAGTCACACTTTAACAGATATTATTAGTCAGCAAAACAGCTGTCATGTGATTTCTGCATTAGCTTCTGTTTTAGCATTCCTTGAACCCTAATCTGGCCCAGAGATTTTTCATTTATTTCTAAGAATAGCATTGGCAGATAATCTGGATTAATCCTCTACACTGCTTTGTGGGATTGGATGCCGTGACAAGTTTGACTCTCCCCATTCTGCCTGGTTGGTGTTCCTTTCTCTGTAACACACTATGGATTACGCTCGTACTGTTTCCTACTCGTGTTGAATAAACCCCCATAGATTGATCTCTACTATCTGATCAGGGAGGGAAATGGAGGTCACGTGACTGGATGGCTGTTTGTTTATTGTTGAACTGAGCATGTCGGATAATCCGAGCCCTCGAGGCCACAGTGGGGAGACAGAGAGCAGAAATGCATTCACAGCATGCAAACACAGGCATATACAGTATGCACACATGTGCAACTAACTACACATACTGTTTATGCATTAGAAATGATTAGGAATTATTCTAGCATGGCAAATATGGTGCAAAAGAGAAAAGCAAAAAAACAGAGAGCACGTCTCTGAGGAGACGGAGCAGCAGAGCGCCGCAGAGCGCAGTGTGTTTGACTTAACCGTTTGTTAATTCACATAGAAATGTGTTTCTTCGAAGTTACAACAATGCACTCATTTAGCCTTTTGTTTCGTTTATTTCCTTTTTTTGTTTTTCTTTTTTCTGGTGATCCATTTTCTGTCCTGTGTTTATGATTTAAGAACACTTTTCATTTGTGAAAACAGGTGAAAAAAAAAAGATTTGCAAAAAAGAAGTCCTTTTTTATTGTTTTAATTTTAACTTCAAACTCACCTGGAAGAAAACATAAATGATTTTAGTCCTATTTAGAACATGGGGTAGTGGTGCACTTCAGCCTCTTGTGGCCAAAAGGTATTACAACAAAGTCTTCGAAAAATTATCCTGACAAAAATACCAAAAATAAATCACCATCCAAAACCTTTTTTTAGAAGGTTTTTTAGAAAATATATCCTGGCAAACCTTTTTTTCCCCACCTGTTCTTAAGTCATAAACACAGGAGAGAAAACAATTTAGATCAGACCAGAAAAAAATAAATTCTCACTTGCCTCTCAGGTCTTCCGTACAATGCTGCCTCACATCTTGGAAAATTAAAGTTATTAAAAAAACAGAAGCAAAAAAGTAAAACTAAATGAGACAGAGATCAATTTACTTAAATCTACTTTAATTTAAAAGTAAGAATTGCAATTAGCCTACAGGGAGGGCATGTTTTTGGGATGTTTTTGAATGAGAAGGTGTGGGTTAAAGACGGACGGTGTAGTAGTGCAGGCTTACATGATTGATTAACAGAGTCACAGGCAACAGATAAGAATAAGGTTAAACAGATGCAAACATGGGACAGCAAACAGAAACCGGCACAGTAGGAAGCCAGAGTAAATTTAATATTATGCAGAAAACACACCAGCAGCAGACATCCCACTGAGGACAGAACAGACACTATGCAGACAGCCAACATTGACTCAAACATAAAAGCAGCGCAGGGAGGGAGAGTGAAAGACACAACAGTGACAGTGACGATGAATGACATAATATGTTCGATTGCAAAAAAAAAAACACTGCGAGGGATAGATATCATGTTCAAGAACAGGTCAACCCAAAAAGTGATAAAGTGAAATACAGACGGCCTTCTGCGCGGCTGTCACGTGTGCCATGAATAAAAGAACAAAGTACGGCACGTGCTGACATTAAAGCACTCATTTAAAAAAGCCTTCCATTTCCTGTTTCTGCTGCAGCAAGCAGGATGAAAATAGGCCGAGGTTTCTTTTTCAACAAACCTCAAACACACACACTCACACTCATAATTACTAAACAAAGCAGAGCGAGAGGGAGGAGATGAGAGGAAGAGAGAGGTGGTGGAAAATGGAGTTTGGGATTATCTCTATTAACCTGAACAATAGGTTTAGGTTTAGGAGAATAGACCTCCACTGATGGAGATAAAGTCAGTGAGTATTCCCACCTACATCCGCCAAACGTATAGTAACGTGATGTGTTTACGCACTAGGGATAAACTGATAGTAGTTTCAAAACCTGCCAGCAGGTTTGAAAAGCATGTTTTCAAACACCATTATTATACCATAATTACAACATTTATCATAGCCAGAAACTGCAAAAAAAAAAAGACATTATCTACAGATTTTCAACTTTCCGCAGTCCTTGAATGCATCCTGTGTGACGGACGCTTCTGTCAAGAAACATAACCAAATCTAAGCTTAAAATAGTGATATTTAATCAAAATCACTTTTATCTCATTAAAATCTCATTTAGAATTTGCCCAAAACTAAACCATTTTCACTAACCAGATGGATTTTTTTTTTATGATTTATGGCTTTATAACTGTGTTATACTGCACAAAATACAGTCTTCAGTTCTACTTCTAGCCACGATTGTGCTGTTTCCATAGAGGTGACTTTATATTGCAATGAAAAACAAGGCCACAGTGAGTAAACGTCTTGGGGTTCAGAGGGGTAAACGCACTGAGCACCAGCCTTTTCAGATACCTAGCTGAAGCTAACATTCATCATCAACAGCCACTGCACCTAATGTTAATGATCCATATGGTCACTCCATCGCTGTAATATCAAAGTGAGTCATAAGAGTGTCTGCCATGCTTTGTTGCATAAACATACTGTTTACATATTCCTTATTGTAAGAATATTTATATATTAGAGTTATTTATACCACCTGTCTTTTGTAGTTGCATTTTTCTCACTTGTATATATACCTTTTTGTGTTGTTTTTTCTGTGTTCTTTCACTTAACTTCTATTTTTCTGTCTGTTTGTTGTGCATCATTACATCAAGACAAATTCCTTGTATGTGAAAACTACTTGGCAATAAATCTGATTCTGATTCTACACTAAAGGTTAGCAGTGGCTGTGTGGCTTTAAGAGGGGCACTTTTAAGAGGCTGTTAATGGAGTGCATTGTCTTTTAAAGGGATAATTAACAGGGACAGGTCTGAAATGTTTATTTATTTACTGTTTTAGTGTCATTGAAGAGCCATATTAATATTACATAAAGATTATACACTAACAAGAACCCAGTCACTGTGTTTGTGTTATCAATGCATGAATGACACATTCTGATGAATCAGAAGTTGATCAATATAAACAAACTGATAATCAGAACAGTATATCTCTATTGATTACCTGCAAGTCTCTGTACATCTCCAGACTAAACTGGAGCTGTAGCCATTATGCAGTGCATCAATGACTCATCACATCCATGACCCTGAGCTCCTCAAATACACAGCCGCTCTGTTCAGAAAAATGATGTCACGACACGGAGAGATCAGGTTCTGCTGATCTCCCCAGATCTAGTCCAGCATCCAGTAGCGTAGGGTATACATTCTAGCTGCACTGCTGACACTCCTGTCTATAGGAGCAGAAATGTCAAAGAGTCACTTGGGGGAATCTGTTTTAACTAATGCAAATATGTCAAATGTATTTGGTCGTTTTAGTCATATTTTTACAATTAAAGTTAAAGAAATGACAAACCTCTTTAGGACAGAGGTTCTCAATGACCACTAATGTTTCAGACCAGACGCAAATAAAATAAATCTACTCGCTTAATTCACACGAGTTTGGATGCTGGAATCTTCTGTTTTGACTCGCTTCATTTGCATCATTCGCTTCATCACGCTGCGTCAGTCACGCCGCCCGACCATTCGCGCAAATTCATTTACACGACACGACATAACAGGAGAGAGAATATACCCGGGACCTCCTCATCTATGTCCCTTAGAATAATTTGATGCAACCTATTTTTTTTCTTCTTAGTTATGTGAAATAATAACACAAGATAAATGTATTAGAAAGATATTAGACATACATAAAAAAATATTTGCACCATCTCAACACAGAATACCCGAATTAAAAAAATGTCATTGACATCAATTCAATTAGCTGCAGTAACACTACCGAAACAAAATATCAAAAGGTGCATTTCAGAAAATGTACACACACATACTGTATAAAGAGAAGTGTGACGTGTTTCTCTCTTATACATAGGGTAATTAAAACACAGTTTCTGATTATTTTAAATAATATACAGTTTCTCAGATAACAACGTAATCTATGAACTATTTTAGATTTAAATATTATTCGTTAGATAAGATAATTTAAATGAATGCATCTGAAAACGTTTCATGGACAGCACTTTGAGAATCACTGCTTTAAGAGATGAATGCAGTTTGTATTTTCTCCTTATTTCCTCATCAACACCTATGGTTCCTAATTACATAACTGCACAACGCCAGCTCAGTCGTCACAGAATTATGAAATAGCTCCGCACATGACCTCATCATCAGTGAGCGTGAAATACTGTGGTGTGGAAGCCAACGTGGTCAGAAGTGCTGTCGCTGAGGGGTTATTCACTGTTGGTAACACTCAAACACAAACCTCCGCGGGTGAAAGAATAACCCCATCTGTGTCCTCGTGCTCTGTCCTCAGAGGAACTTTGTATAACCTTTGTTTAAACAGGCAGTGATTAAAAACACAGCAGCTGCATGAAAGATGCTGTCGAAATTAAGTCCATGTTCATTCTGTATTAAGGCTCATTTATGCTCAACGTCAGAAACGTATACAGAGGGAGCCTTCTGTCTGTACTGTGCTCATTTTGTCCACATTTCTGCACATTTTCTGAAAGCTTACAGATATGGAGCCGTATCACCAGAAATCATGGGGGCACGACGAGACACGACGATATAACACAAAGAAGAATTTCTTTCCATTTTTTTAAAATGGCGATGGCGATGTATTTAATACACGATTTAATAGATATAGAAATCATTTTTATATTGATGTATTTAATGAACTCACAACGCTGCCTTTACTTTTCCCTCTTTCTTAAGAGATACATTATTTTACGACTTCCGACGTCGACCTGTAACTTTTTGACTCGCTTTTGCCTTCTGGTGGATGTATCGTTTAACTATTGCCAACTTAAAGGACGCATGACGGAAGCATGTGAGCAGTGACGGTGACGTTCTTTGAAATCAACATTTCCATTTTCGTACGTAAATGGGAGTCTTTAGTCCAACTTTCCTGACACTGACATGCAAACACACTGATGTGGTCTGAAGCAAAGACAAAGGCTTGAAGGTGGAGTGAGGAAATCTATTTTTATATTAAAAGGACTCTGCTTGTAGAGTCGTGATGGGATAAGGGATTGGGGGTGGAGAGATATTGACTGACCCCTCCCAGACAATCCTTCCATCTTAGTCAGTCAGGGCTGTTGCCACAGAGACGACCCTGCCATCACTGAAGCCGGGAGCGGTCCAGCCTCCTGCTTCAGGGCCACATGCGGACCTTGCCTGATGTTTTCGGTCAGACATACAGATACACACACACACACACACACACACAGACTTTACATTTGCTTACCACTGGTTGCTATGCCATTATCACCCACAAGGCCTTCAAGGACAGCACTTGAGCTATTTCGGGCTTTACAAATGATCACCGTCACTCATGGTGACAAAGCAACAATCACCCAGCAAGGCCTCAGACCTTCAAAACACCTAGATTTTGCACAGATTAAATCTGCAAAGATAATGTCATGAGTCACAGTAAAGCGGACCGTCCTCACCAAAAAAAACAGCCGTGTAAGTCGATTGTGCAAGCAGCTTATTACGACCCATATTTAGGTTTGTTGTTAGGCGGCGACCGCTAGTGGCCGTGGTGATTATGGCGTCAGGAAAGAAGGAAGTCAGGTCACATAGTATAAAGAGCGACAAAGTCCATGTAAGGGAGAGGCCAGGTGACCGCTGTTCATGTCCCGTGTGAAACAAAAAGTCGTTAAAGTTTAAGTAAACCAATGTAACTAAGTTAGTACGTAACCACGTCAGTGGTAAGTACATCATGGATTTACGTCAGTAACAAACATACTTATTTTAACCCAAACCATGATCTTTTCCTAAACCTAACCAAGCAGTTTTGTTGCCTAAACTTAACCAAATAGTTCAGTTTCACAACATTACATAGAACGGTCACATGTTCAAAACTGCCACTGTGCAGCTGTTTCACAACGTCAAATAAAAGTCATATATGTTGTTCTGATTGACAAACAACCTCGCGTTGTCTCTCCGTTTAGGTATGAGGATGTCTTGAATCAAGACCAATTGTTTTTTTCACATCAAACCTTCACTGTGGATGAAAACCTGAAACCCTGGATTACATCAACAAGGTCAAATAATGTTTTCTAATGTCCTCGGATAACAATAAAAAACATAGCTCAGAGTTATATATCTCCTCAGGTAATTCAATAGATACTATTCATGTTTATGATATTTACCACTCTTGCAATAACAGGACACAAATGCACAACTTTGGAACATTGTATCTGCCATTTAATCTTTTATTCTTCACCAGATCCTCAGTACCGGATAACCTTAAAATAGCATGGCCAGTAACTAGAATGCTGTGGTATTGATTGATTGATTGATTGATTGATTGATTGATTGATTGATTTCTGTCAATAAGATTTAGAAGGGTGCATGGATCTCTGCTCACCACCCACCATCACTACCAAAGTGCCTTGGAGCATGAGACTGGTTGATAAAAGATGGATATTATAGATTCCTTGTAGGAAGTGACGGCACCTATTCATTCTCAAACCAACAGAGGAGAAAACAACCAGCCCAGCTAATGAAAACATGCTCCGTCTTGTCTAAATGTTTGTGCTTAGAATGTGTTTTCATCAAACGCACCATCTCCACCCCCCCGCCCCCAGTACTTAGACATGTATAACTTGCAAACCTTATACAAATGACTAAAATCACTTCAAACAATGCTCTCTTACTGTCCAGCCAAAATAAACTTGACGTGAATAATCCAAGTTAAAAAAATGCAGATAGATTTTCCTTGGTCATCAGACGCGCTGCCTTAACCGGCCGACATGCTGTATGCATATGCACATTACTAATACACAAATTAACACAAGTAACGCAATGGTGTCAAAAATTCAAGTCCTGTAAACGAAATGTCATACACGTCACTAATCTGTTCTTAACACTATCAAACTCCATGAATCACCAAATCATTCATGGTGAGTCAGTTATTTTCTCAGAAAAATAATACGACTGGAAGACATCTACAGGACCCGCTGTAGTCGCAAAGCCTTAAAC
>JAOVVB010024776.1:0-30831 GCA_028570985.1 Heterobranchus longifilis | reverse complement strand
AAATTATTATTTTTTTTAAATAAAAACAATAAATATGAAGTGGGAATTCCAAAATAAAAGTGCATCTTAAAGATGATGACATGTATGTTTGCATCGAAGATACTGGATCGTTGATCAGTGAATCGATATATCGATCCAGATCCATGTATTGTTACATCCATTTGTCCATGTTTTCTTCCATCTTTTTCGTTAAGAGTTGTTGTTTGTGTTTTGTGTTGTCTGTTGTTTACACGGCTAACAGGTTTTTAAAAATGCCGGTTGTCAGTGCTGCATTGGCTGTGTTCGACCAATCACTGTATACTTCTGGTGATCGCGCTTCCTGTTGCGCTGGTAGAGTACCTACTCTGAAATAGGAGCTAAAAAGTTCCCCAAAACAGCGTTCTGAGAACTACAGTCATTCATAGTTCTTGCGGTGCGAATACAAGAAAAATGAAGGTTCTTAGAGTTTCTCCAGTCCGAAAACACCGTTTGTTTCACAGTACAGTTACACATGCTGTTCTTTTTTAAGAGAACAAATTATGAAAAAGCTATTTTTTCCTATTTTTGACAGTATGAGATCTGTTTCCGTCTCTATCATCAGCTGTTGGGCCTACAGTGTGCCAGCTAAACATCCTTTAAATTGTGAAATTCTAAAATAACAGAACTGTACACAAGGGAAGACATGCAGGGAAGCAAAGAATCATCCTGCTGATAAATGACAGGTTTTTATTTTAAAGAAACAGAGCAGAAACCGCATCACAAAAGAAAACCAAAAAAAATCGATCTCTACTGTACCTCCCTTTGGAGCATTTATGTTTTTACATACTTGGGACAACTTAGGACTCTAGTTGGAGCCTGGCTACTGTCTGATCAATCGATAAACTCACACTTGGAATGTCAACTCATGCAGTCCAAATGCATTTCAGTATTTAGTACCCGTGAGTTATTCCCCCTGCCCCATCAAGTCACACAGCAAGAGGAAAAGCTGTTTTTCCCCTCTGGTGAGCTCCAGCTAATGAGCTCAGCTGAGCTGTAGGTGTTCATGGTGGCTGGGTGGAGCCGCCTGCAGAGCCTCCCACACAGCAGCTCTGCACCCTCATGCCCCCCAGCCCCTTAAAAGAATCTGACAAATAGCAAAAAAGTACTATGGCACTAATACGTGCAAAGAGCTCTCTGTTAATAGTCATTTTCATGTGAAATGAAATGAATAATCTACCTGTTAAGTGTAGATTGCAGACAAAATTAATTTTTTAAGAGGTACAGAATGTTGAATTATTGATTTTTTTCAGTGGCAAGAGATGTTTATCAAGGAGACTTGTTATTAAGAGCCAAAGTTGATTTGGTTATTTACTCATTCAGAGTCAATGTTGATCTTTCACATGATACTGAGATGTGGTTATTTACTCAGTATTACAAGATTTCTAAGCTTTGCAATATTTTGCTAGTGAATGTTTCGTTTACATCTAAACTGAGCAAACAGTTTTGTAACTGGCCTGGAATTCCATAATACTGAGGAAACTGTGTCTGCTGTGGCTCGTCCCCCCTCTTCTACTTTACCAACCCTGGGGACTGTTATTCCCTCAGCAGAGCCTTTAAGGCAGCACCCTCCCTTCCGCAAGACTGGCTGCCAGATTCTGACCCACCTCTTTTTGTAATTAACCAACACCAAGTGGTTAGCACATTGCAACACATGATGGTGATGTTAGACAGTCAGCTAGCTAACTGTACAGCTATGGTTTTGGGAACATAACTATAATATACATGATTTCTTTGTCAGAATGTTCATACAATTTAACACTCATCCTACCAACATATTTAACATACAGGGACTACTGACTGAATACACTACTGTAAGAAACAACCATCATTGCAACATGTTAACTTATTTATTCTCAAAACATTAGTAGTTATGTGACTAATGTCATTTGAAGAAATAAAAAAACTGATTATTTTAGGAAAGTTACAGTTAATTTGCGTATTGTGTAAAACGAAAAAATAGACATGGAAATCTGTGATTGCTGCATCTGTGTTTTCTCCTTCAAAATGAATCTACCCCCCTGATAGTCTAAATTAGGACCCATGGCCAATATTTATCTATTCTATTTTATCTATTAAAACTGCATAGGCCTAATTGGGCGCTTTTGACTGAGGTCCCCAGGACCCCAATACATTGGTATTTTTAAAAAAAGCACTAATTAAAACAGAAACAAAAAAACAACGATACAAAGTCATTAGGGACAAATTGATTGACAATATCATGAAAAATTGGAATGATAGAATAAAGCACCTGTGAGATATGAGGTCTGTGGGTACCCCACTGGTTAGGATGTGGGTGAAATAACTTCAGAGAGTATTAATGAGAACATACACCGTCAGAGATATGCTGCCACTCCTAAATATGGCCCACTGGAGACGTGTCCAGTGGGGCTGAATTGGCCTGCCACACGGCAATTGAATTCTGAATGGCAGCAAGTACAAGGTGATGCTAATTACAGGTTGCTAAACATACAAACAGTCTCACAGGCAGCAGAATATCCCTCCCAGGATGCCAAGCAAATGCAGCCTAAAGAATGCCAGACAAATGGCAGATATCTGACACAAAGCACAGCAATACAGGGAGAGTCTGTCAGGCAGCTATGAGAGTTTACAGCCAGCATCAGCAGACTGCCTGGAGGGCTGCTTAACAATGTGCTGCGAAGTATAAAGACGTATTTCTTATACATGTCCAGCACAGCGCACATATTTGCATTTTAAGACACATTGCTGATTGGCTAATTGAACCCTGCTTTACTGGACCACAGCTTATTTGATGAAAGGATGTGACAACATGATTAAAATCTCTACCTTTAGTCATAAAAGTAATAGAAATACATTATACAACATCAGCAAGTCATCATATCCTTCCAGAATCTGCGGTGCATATGTGTATTTAATGTACCCACAAGCTGGATGAATAATTCCATGATAGAATAAATAAATAAATCAAGCCTCAACCAAGAAATGTGAATTTATTGCAGGTGTCACTGCTGTCAATTTCCCTGTCCTGGACGCATTAATGGCTCCAGGGATTGGAGAAAAGTTTGAAATGCGTTAAATGAGGCACCTTATTTGTCCTTTTTTTGGTCCAACAAATGCACACCATCCATCAGGCTGTCGAGCATCGTTGTTTGAGCATCACACTTCTTGTGGAATGACCTGTCAGCTTCTTAAATTTATTTGGTCTTATCTGCAGCTTACCTGCGATGTTGTGAAAACAGGGACTTAAATCTTTCTCTCTGCCATCATGACAAGTTGCCTTGACCCCGTTATGCAAAATTGACTTCTTGAAACACACGGCATGTTTCGATATCTGCTCTGAAGAACACAAATACCATAATAAGGGTCACAGTCATGTTCGGCTTTAGGAGGAAATAAGCTCTGATAAGGAGCAACTAAGCATGAAGCTGATATGAAAAAAAAGTCTGTTATTTGAATCGACTTGTAGTGACTTTTGCAGCAGTGTGTTCTTGCAGGTGAAACAACACATATGATAGATTACCTTATCGTACTCTACAAGCAGCAGTATTAGAGCTTTACTCTATTAGTGCTCCCTAACCAGGTTTCACTGTCATTGCTGAGCTTTAGCATGAGCACAGTGTAATATGCAATTTGCTTTTGTATTAACACCACAGGCCGAGTGATAACTTCATTGAACTGCATAGATAAGCGGCATATTGCAGCGGGTATAGAGATCTAACTTTCCCACTGTAATTGGACTTGATGATGAATGGCATTGTGGGTCCTAATGTGGCAGTATGGTTTCATCTTGGGGCCCCTGGCTCTCACTGGCTATTATCTCCATCCCGCGAGGATACATTGTGTTTGAGCCTTTGTTGGCTCTGCGCAGTGGAGTGGAGGACCTAATCTATTTATCACAGGGTCTGCGTGACCACCCAGCCAGGCTGCTATATCGGATCATAGCAGGCTCCCTTGTGCTCTTCCTCAAGGGAAGGAGGAAGCGCCGATGTAACATGCAGCTTCACACCTGTCAAACAGTGCCGAGGTCGGTCATCCCTGAGGAACGGAGCACAGAAGGCAACACATTTAAATTTATTTCTGTGTCATGGCTTACTTGTCCAACATATCTGGGATTTTGTTTTTAGCTATAGATGATGTAATCCTCAGCATTTAGTGTTGGAACATTCAGGGGACGAATCAATACGGTTTAAAGAAGAGGTATTATTGAGGACAAGAATGGTCTAGTGTTTGGATGGATTTTTGTACTTTGTTATTGAAGCGTTGTTGAAGCATGAATCTGGGACTCCTCACTGCCTCACCAACTTTTTGACATGATGAAATTGCATCATTGAAGCAAAAGAAAAATGTGGAGCTGCCCCTCAGTGTGGTGTCACAACTGGAAAAAAAAATCAGAGTGTAACTTTTCTAATTCAGGGTCTGAATCAGGTTTGTAAACTGCTACTGTTGATACAAAGACCTGAAGGAAAATCAGAACGTTCTCAGTTACATTCCAGAAAACCTAATTCAATAGCACATTTACATTTTTAATAATGCAAATCACTAAAAAATGTGGCCTTATCATATAACTTCCACTCCATTTGTCTAGGCAGGGGTAGTAAATATTACAGAGATATTTAGCTAAATGAAATCCAGCTCTGTGTCATGGCAGTTGTGTGTAGATGAACGGTGTGTTGGTGGAGATCCGGAAAGATGTGCCGGGTCCCAAGACGGTCCAGTTTGGTTTTGGCACGACTGTTTTCATCACGGCAGCCGGGTCGCAAACGTTCTAAACACAGCTAAACGGTACACTAATATATGATTTGAAAACATTTGAAGTGAGAAATAGGCAATACAGTAATTTTCATTCATATTTAATCAGCACTTCCTAGTTTGACAGTTTGATGTGAGTTTTGTGAGCCTGGTGCGCTGCGATGGATGGACCTTGTTTGCATAAAGTTGAGGGTCGAGTCGTATTTATGCAAATTCAGTTACAGCGAGTGGTCAGTCAACTCTCTGTATCCATCATGCAAGGGGCGTAATGAATAGGATGGTTGACTCCACATACGTTAACGGATCCAGTGGATCTCCACCATATGGCCTCCCTCTGTGGCCCCAGCACACAGAACTGCCGGAGGTCTGCCGAGATCCGCTGGTGTGTGGCCACTGTACGCGACCATCAGAAATCTCGGCAGACCTCTGCTGCTCCGCTGCGCGGGGAGTTCCATGCACTGGCACCACGGAGGGAAACCACACACAGTTCATCTACACACACTGCTCACTCTGGTTTAAAATGGGCAAAGTATGCCTTTAAATGTTTCTGTTTTTAGTGCATTTAATAAACAGTGTACAAGCCCAAGACCATTATGGCTGTCATGTTCTATTGTTTTGTATGCTATTGTTTTTTAGAATCCAAACAAATAAATTGTTGATGAATTAATTAACTTTGTCGAAATCATGAAGGGTCCTATTTATAATAGCAAGTGCTGTTAGTGCTGTAGATAGACACAGGACTTTAGGGAGGGGGCAATGACTTCATAGACATGCCATACTGTAGATGCCAACCTCTCACAAAAATAGAAAATATTTTTGGTTTCTATGTATGGTCACATCCAGGTACACACATTATTACAACCATTGTTGGAGCTGAGTGTACAGAGAGCATCAGAGTTGTGAATTTCAGCCAAAGCAGAGGCAGTTCACATTTAATCAGTGTCATGAATGTGTCATTCGCCTCACATCCACTGCGCTTTACTGCTGCTTTCGAGCATGGCATCCGTGTGTACAATGTTTGATTTGGTGCTCATTACGCACACCGCATAGAGACAACCAAATCTTGAGTTTTAACTCAACGTTTCCATGGCAACACGCCACTGAATGGGAAGAGGTGAGGTGCGTAGTGTACTTTGCCTTGAGTGGCTGCACAGATCCGGATGACTCTCCGATCGCTCCGTCAGGGAACGGGGGCTGGGGCGTATTTATGGAATCCTCCTCCTCCGGCCTCCACCAACACAGTCCAGCCAACAGGTGCAGAGAATATCTGCATGCTTTATAGTACACCATGGACAACAAAACGCTTTCATATTTATTTTTTGTTTTTGTGAGTATTTGCCCTCTGGCTTGTAGGACAGAGGAGTTCGTCATATGTTGAAGATGGAAGCCAAAGCCAGTAGAAGCGTATGATTTATTTTATCCTCAGGAGAGGAAACTCTATTCCCCTGCATGGTGTTGTTTACTCAAGTGTAGCATGAAATCCTATCCTATCAGGTGAAATACATGGGGATGGGCCTGGCTATACTAAACGCTGGCCCAGTGGTCATGCAAGTGGTCTGATGGAAATCAGAAAACTGTAAGCCACTGATTTCTCATCCTGACAACTGGAGTCGTGAAAGACAGCATCCCCTCTACGGTGTAGTTAATGAAAACACTGTCTCCTGTCACTGACACTCCATCTCCAACATAATGGAGCTTCGGTTATCAATATGTGAATGTCCTGTAGCGGTGAAAATTAATCTCTAGTGCCTAATGTGCATGATGAGATGTGTGAATAATTCACAGCTTCTTGTTTATCTGACCTTGTGTGTGTGTGTGTGTGTGTGTTTTTTGCTAGCTGGGAAGTGCTGCGGTTCCTCCTGTCAAACCTGCGCTGGTGGATGGAGGAGTATTGCTTTGACGGCTTCAGATTTGATGGCATCACCTCTATGCTGTACCATCACCATGGCATCGGTAAGGCTAGGTTGTGTGCATATTGTATTTCAGGGCTGTGTGTGCGTGTGTGTGTAGCATGTCGTCGTCCTCTCCTTGGGAACACAATGCAGTATGAACCACAACCTCCAGAAGCTTAAATAATAAGACTAATAGGAGTTTTGTTGAGTGGCCTGACTCATTCTAGCCATCATGTGGTGAAATTTCTGATCTAAAAAGCTTGTTTCAATTAAAAGACACAAGGCCATAATAGTGTTGCCTATTGAATTACCCTGTGTCTAAACGTGGAAATCTTCAAAGGGCAGGGGATGAAAACATTTTCCAAATGATGCTTTAGAAATAAATGTGGTTGAGTGAAACATTAAAAAAGTGAAGTATTCACAGGCAGAACCGTCACTATAATGAAGCCTGATTGGTTGACAAAACACCTTCCTCTGCAGTGTTTCAGATGAGGTCAAACTTCTGACTCAAGTGTGTCATTTTACATGCTACAATGTTGTCTGATTGGATGGGTTTGAGCAATTATTCAGTGAGGAGACTCAATTAAATCAAGCAACAATTTCATGCTTTTTCAACGGATCAACAGCTGTTGGTGGTGATGCTTTAAGAAACATAGCAACGCTCCAGCAAAAGGTGGTATAGAAGAAAACGATGTGTTGAAGGTTTACACAGTTGTAAACATATTAAACATTCAGCTTTGCAGTTGTTTCATGAGCAAGGAAATGCAAATGTTTGTCAGGCCTTCTCAGATGCACACAGTAGGCCTCACAAACCGTGCATATGCACAAATCTGTGCTTAAACCGTGTGTACACATGTTTTATGCACAAATCAATATATTTTTTTTTACCTGAAATGAAATGAAGGCCCTGCTTGTTTAGAAAATGCATACACACACCTTTTAACTAAATGCATAGCATATTAAAACTGCATTCATTACAAAAGGCTTCAATAGACAACAAAATTAAAATCAATCAATTATTGTCATAATTAAAATATTCAACTGTAATTATTACAATAATTGTGGCGAATCTCACCGTGGGCCGACAGAGCAGGTGGTCCTCCACCTGTTTCCTTCTTTTTCTTCTGGTGCGTTCTTCTTTTTTTCTTTAACTTTAATGTTAAACCATTTCTTTTTTACCTGAGCAACAGTCTGTATCTCAGGGGACACAACATTCACTGACTCAGTTATTGCAGCCCAAGCTTCATTTTTTTTTTTTACCATTGGCACTCCCAAAGAAACACCTTCCACCTCAGACACTATTGTTTAATAATCTTCAGACGTGAAATTATTTTGCTTCTTTGCTTTAGGGGCCATGCTTCTCTCTAACAACAACTTCACCGCATTTTCATATTTCCTTATATAAAGAAATGGGGACGTGGCAGTATGCTGATTGCAAATACCAGGCACGCGCCTGTCAATGTAGAATGATTCTCATTCACTAACATACACACCGGTGTGCACATGCCATCAATCCAATGGTAATTTTGTGTGTACACTTATTTTGTGCACAAAGTAAGAACGTTTCAACACGCATATTAGTGAAGGAGTCCTAATGCATTCTGGTCATGTAAAAAATAAATGCATCTAAACTAATTACACAAACAAAATACAATTTTATGTTGTACTGTATATCAAACATAGACATCACAAATGTATATTAAAACGAAAACATTGTGAATACTTATTCTGGGGCCAAGGATAGACACACATGCACATACACACGCACGCACGCACACGCACGCACACGCACACGCACACACGCACACACACACACACACACACACACACACAATCCAGACTTCCACAGAGAGCACAGGAATGAATCCACATTATTTGCAGTGGTAGTCTGAAATATGGGTATTATGTTATTATGAATCTCTTTGAATATCCTACAAGTACTGGTACTTTACAATCACTAAAGTGGCATCTTACTTTGTAGCTCATGTACTTGTGAATCAATGATGGATGTCTCTGTAGCTTCTAAATTGAATGACATGAATGTATGTCTTAATGTTGAGGACTGTTCAGAAAGAAAGGTGTGAAGTAAAGCAGCAGAGGGATGAAGGATTTTAGAAGTCTGAGTGGAAAACATGATGAGTGTTGACTGTGTGGGTGTTTGCTCCTCAGGCGCGGGCTTCTCAGGGGACTACAGTGAGTACTTTGGCCTACAGGTGGATGAAGACTCTTTGGTCTACCTGATGCTTGCCAATCACATTCTTCATACCCTTTATCCCGACTGCATCACTGTTGCAGAGGTAAAAACACACTCTACAACACACCTTCAGCATCCACTTACTTTGCAATGACACTGCCCACAGCTATCGTTAATTAAAAGCTCTTATTAGCTAGGCATGGCTTACTTACGTATTCATTGGTGTAATTAAGAAGTAATGCGAACGGAAATGGGATGTCACTCTTTTTTGGCCTGTGGTATGGGATTTTTAGCCCTTAATATGTGAGCTGTGGAGTGGTATTGATGTGATCCGGGCTGACTCCTGGGAAAGAAAGCTGTGCACACAATGGGAAAATGTGATATGTAATAATGTGACTTCTGTGCAGGATGTGTCGGGGATGCCTGCTCTCTGCAGAGGAGTGGAGGAGGGAGGACTTGGTTTTGATTACCGACTGGCTATGGCCATTCCTGACAAGTGGATTCAGGTAAGATGATTTACTTCTTGTTAATCTACCTTGTGCCCTCTGTTTTTTTTTCTTCTCCTCAGCAACCATTACAGGCACAGCAGGCCTCTTCTCACACGGAAGCCACAAATACAGTAGAGAGAAAACGGAAAGCAGCTCAAAACAGGGATGAAAGACAAAGGCAGTGACAGGGCACGTTAGGAGGCATTAAACACTCTTGTGCTATATTACAGCTGAGCCTGTTGCTAAGCTTTTGAGCCTTTTAAGAAGCTTTCAAGTGTAAAACTTGTCTCGCAATATAGTGACACAGGGATCTTGCCCCATATTTTCCTGGAGGAACCTGAACACTGTTGGAGCTTGAATGGACAAGGAGGCGTAATGCATCTGATGTAACATGCCCGAGGGGAAATAGTACAAACATTATCAACTGACTTCTGAAAGTTAGGATAGAAATTATTATATCCTGAGAAAATTTCTTGTCTGTCCTTGCACAATAAACTCCGTGACAAGAAACAGCCTGCACAGTGCATACAATTACAATTCAACAGAATATTCCTGCATACAAACTGTCTTTGTGACGCTTATACTGTTCCGTTTTCATTGACTCTGTGTCATAGAGGTTTTTATTTACTGTAACTATATAGTAAGTGCTGGAGTTAGTGGTGTTTTTGCATTAGATTGCATTATATTAAGAGGTGTTTGGATGACATTATTTACTTTTCTGGCCACTTAGTGTATAGACAACAATCTAAACCGAGGTATGAATGAATTTACACATTGATAGTATTCCACATTGATTGTTTGCTATAATCAAATTAATTCATTGTTTCAATAATTCCAATACTCTACTGTAAAATAGAGCCTTTTTCTCACTGCTCCTATGAATGTCTGCTGCTCTATAAGAAAAACAGTGTGTGTGTATATATATATATATATATATATAAACCACTTAAAATGTCATGTAGAATAACATGAAAACGTTTTATTAAGCAAGGCTCCAAACACACTATAAGGACTAAGAAAGGTTAATGTGATGATTTAAGTTAACAATATTCATTTCCGTGAAACAGATAACGATAAATATATTTCAACAATCATAATGTCACATTCACAGTGAGACACATTTACAAACAGGTCACATACATTTTCTTGACCTCTTTAGCTTTTATGGAGAAAGTGGTGTAAAGTCTCTTCCTGTTTTTTTTTGTGTTTTTTTTCACCCACAGCGGTGATTTTTTCTTTTTTTTTTTTCTTCATCAAACTGAGGAAGGTCTTTGTGATTTTTCTAAAGCAGTGCTAATTTATTTTCTCTTTTTGTCCTCCGTAATCCTACCTGCTGTGCGAATGGGAAGGTCATTACTTATCCTTTCAAACATAGAGTTATGAATAAATGATGGAGGGGACATAATTGTTATTGAAAATAAAAGCAATAAAAGCAAAAGAAAGACACGCTTTCATGATGTTAACTTAAAGGTCATCGAGTCACTGATCCAAGCTGAAATTTCTTTTGTGATGTTTTTTTTTTCCTTAAGTGGAGCATTTGAATAGGCTGGCAGTCACCTTTACATTCTGCTTTGATTCATTATTCAGGCTGAAATATCTGTCCTTGGGGGTAGCTTTACATGATGTCTAAGCAAAGGTTATTTTTCTGTTTGAATTCAATAGTCAGTTCTTCTCAACCAGTTAGACAATCTGAATAGTTGAAGATCAGAGACACTACTTTCCCAACAACAAACCCTTGACCCAGCAGGTTTATCACACTCCACTCATTCGCAAGTGCAGAGGATAATTTCAGCCATAATGAATTCAAGAAGAAAAGGATTTTCACTCGGCACAGTAAGCTGTGAAGAAATAAAATATATTTTTTAATTGAAATGATTGGAATTTCCATGAATAAATTTCATGAAATGGCAGTAGAGCATGACAGTGTGTAGTCCTAAAATTCAGACATTCATTGAGTTCCCTCGCCAGATCTCTGATGCTTTTTCAAGCTTCAATGAATTTGAAAGTTTTTCAGTGCTATCTGTGTGTGAGGTTAAAATACAGTAATGATCTCGCTAAACAAACTGAAAAAAAAATTGTGTGTGTGTATCATCAGTCTTTGTTCACCTCTGTGCTTATTGTCTTTAATGAAATGAAAACTCTGAATGGAGTTTTGTCATGTTGGTATACAAAGAGACAGCATGGCTCTACGTAAAGGTCCAGTGTGTAGGATTTAGGGGGATTTATTTATTGGCAGAAATGGAATAATAATATTAATAAGTGTGTTTTCTTTAGCGTATAATCACCTAAAAATGAGGATCGTTGTGTTTTTGTTTAGAATGAGTCGTTTATATCTACATCCGGAGTGGATCCTCTGCCTCGGAGTCCGCCATGTTTCTACAGTAGCCCAGAATGGACAAACACTGGCTAAACCCTGGCTCTAGATAGGGCCATTTGTGTTTTTGCATTGGCCACCGTAGTTCTCCTACATGCTTGGCACACGGGAGAAATTTTAGTTGGTTGCAATCTGCAACCTCATCACTAGGTGCCACTAACTCCTACACACTGAAGCCTCAAAGACGAAATGTGACCTAAAGTCAAATTCTTAAACTAAAACTAAGATGTGAAGATGAAAAAGACAAAATAAAGATTTAGAATTAGATAGAGAGGGTGCCTTACTCTTGCTTTCATTTTTTTTCTCTTTCAAATGACCTTGCCATCATGTCTTTTTTTTTCAATTTAATTTTTATTAGTCTTACTGTAGAGTCAAAATATTCGACCTATTAACCACATTGTCTTTTAATTGTGGTTATACTGTGCTGAGGAAAAGCTTGTCTGGAAGAGTGAAGTCTTATGGGTAAATGCCCTTTTGGGCAGACCAGTGTTCTTGCATACTGTCAGAGTATTGTTCCCATGTTTCCTCAGGTTACCATCAGTCATGTGAGTGTACGCTGCAGATCTTTGCTCTGCTCTCTTCCAGACACAATGTAGCTAATGTGTACACGCAAACACTAAAACACACAGAAAAACACTCACTGAAGGTAAAGACATTGAACAGTGTTCATGCTGGCAGGTGACTATACAAAAATAATTGTCTGTTTGTGGATGTTGAGTGTTCAGGACTTTATATATGTTTTTGATATGCTGATACTGTTAAGTCACATCAAAATGTTGCTTCATAAATATCATATGTATGCCTTGCAGCAATATTTGCAAAGTTAGAAAAAAATGCTCATAACCAGCTAACAGTAGCTTAAAATAACTGGTAGCTCAGAATGGCAGCCTTGATAACCTTTCATTTAAATACTCAGAAACAATTTTAATGTTGCTTTACTAAACAGCACATGCAACTTTTGAGAACAAACCTTCTCACTGCTCTTTGAATTTAATTCTTAAACTTGAAAGGTCTTAATTATGGAGGATATCATTTTTCCTCCTATAAATCTCACAATATGATCTACACTGACAGACGCAGGTTATGTATGACTTAAAAGTATATGGAGCTATGAATTTGAGTTTTAACACCATATTTAGCATTTATAAAATGCATCATTATCTGGGCCAACAAACTGAGAAAATGAACACGCCGATATATTCTTGGTGATAGATATTTCACCCTCAGTCTGATACAGTATTTAGGTAAGAAGAATAGAGAATAACTTGACAAAAATAACTTGCATATGACTAATCATTACCAGCAAACTTAATAACACCACAGTGATGTGTTGTCACCCAGCGCTGCTTCAGACTGGATGGGAAATTCTGGGCGCCAAATATTCTCCGTGCTTCCACAACAACTGTTGAAGCACCCTTTAGCTCACCACTTCAGCTCAAACTGCCACTGTGAAAGTACTTAATGGCCCACAATGGGAAAACATTGTTTATAACTGTGCAGCCATCAGGTGTGAAAGTCCATAACTGTATGATGTAGCACAGAGGGAGTGCATGCATATCCAGCCATCCATCCAGAGATAAATAAAGGTTATTATGTATTTCTTTGTCTGAAAGTTGCTGTCTGTTGTGATGGCACCAACACCTTTACCTGTACATGTGCAGACTTTCTCTGGGAAAGCTTCTTGCAACCTTGTGTTGCAGGAATGTTTGTCTCTTCTGGAGGACTTGGGTAGATTTACTGTACTTGGGATCAGCACATAACTCATACTTTATTTTCTTGATCCTCTTGATATTTGCTCAAAGCCTGTATTAGTATAAAAACTGGCAACCATTCATCGTCAGTGTGCCACCGTGTTTTATGAAATCAACAAATATGACTTTAGAAAATACATTTGTAGGAAAACAGACAGGCAGCAGGTTATCTATGGGGATGTGTCTGTTTGGGTTGGCTTGAATGTGGATTGTTTCGTGCCACGCTTTTGTGTGTGTGTGTGTGTGTGTGTGTGTGCCCGTGCGCGTGTGTGTTTAGAGGAAGTAGAGAGGACTTGTCTTGTTTGATATTTGAGGGGAAATGCTGTTTGCAGAATGCCTAAAAAGGTTAGATATCTATTGTAATATTGATACAAAGCTGTGCCTTTTTATCCACTAGCCCACACTCAAAGTTATATTTACTCATATTTTGGTGAAAAAGCGAAGCAGAGTGTGTGACCTCGGCGCCGCATGCACCCTCTTGCACTACAGTTTCTTGTGTTTCTCGATGGGGGAAGTCCATGCATCGTTAATCAAGTCTGTCTCTCACAGCGGTGGGTTTAAGTCAGCAGCGAGGACGGAGGGAGGAGACGCGAGGGGCAGAGGGAGGGAGGGAGTGAGGGGGGAGAAAGAGAGATAGTCCCAGACTTGACCTTCCTTGGCGATGCTTGCAGTAGCGGTGCGGCAGGCACAGTGCTGCACCGCTGAGACGCCTCTACGGTAACCAATGGTTTCACAGGATTATCCTCGGGATGCCTCTGGAGAGGCTGTTACTGCTTTTACTTTTCAAACAATATTGCTTGCAATGCGATATTCAGTTTAGATACTTCTTCTGTTTGCATTTATATATTTTTTTTCAATTACATTTGTTGCCTCCCTGAGGAGACTTGACATCACGTGAATCGTAAAGTGGGAGGAGAGCAAGCGAGCAGTGAAATTCATGTATTTCTGTGCAGGGAAGCATTCATATGAACATGCCTTGGTATAGTCAGTGAAGTGCACTCAGGGCTAGCCTTGCCTCTTCTCACAGAGTGTCAATTAGGGAGGGATTTGAATGGACTGAAGTGGAGCCTCCAGTGAGGGGTGTGTTGCAGAGAAGGAGGCGTGCAGCGTGGAGGGCAGGCATTCAGACAGACAGACAGACAGAGAGACAGACAGACAGACAGACAGAGCAACATGTCTGTGAGCTTATTTATAGATTCACATGTGTGCACCAACGAATCTCCCCGGGTTCCTCGAACGGGGTCTCACGCTGTGTTTCGTCCTCAGCATGACTGATTGATATGACTCATTTACTGGCTGCAGAAGGCTGCTAGGACCAACAGGCTGTGAAAAATTAAGATATCCTAATGAGGACCAGATAAGGCGCACAGCACAAGTTTGGATGATTCAATCTGATTATGACCATAAAATGCTGTCACTCCTAATGGATAATGTTACAAAAGCCCTCCAATTTAACAAGCACCCTTCCCTCCAGCTACAATAGATTGAGATGTAATTGAAACAATTAGAGGCGGAGGAGGTAGATGGCTCGCCGGTCGCAGCTAGGAAAAGAGAAGGTGATGCAGAGAATTCTCCGGCATCCCTCTGCTTCTCTCGGCTCTTCAACTTGAATGACCTCCGAGTCAATTGTCCCATTTGCGTTTCTGTTCCTCCATTTATTTTAATTGAATGAAAATATCAGTCTGCACAGCTCTCTCCTTATTAGTTTCAGGGGGAAAATCCATTTCTGGTCTACATACTTTGCTCTGTCCATCATACTGGAAACACTTTTAATTAACATGACTAAATAAAATTCAGGCTGCCAGCAAGAAATGATGGACTCCAGCTTGTTTATGTAAACACGTCAGAGGCTTCATCGTCAGCCTTTAAGGGGCACCCAGTCTCTTTGACCCCCTCAGATGGTGTCACCCTCCGCTCGCCTCGTCTAACGTCAGCATTTCAGCTTCATCCTGCTTTATTATATTAATACTAATACTAATACTAATACTAATTGCACTCGAAGGCCTCCTTTGTGTGGTGTTAACTGGTGGTGCGGGATTTAGCCTTCTTCTGCAAACTGTGAGGTGCGGCTAAGGAGTGCCTTTAAAGCCTCCGACGGAGACATTTGTGTGGGCAGGGTGTTCATTAATTTCCAAAGAACTGTGAAAATATGAAGATAGGGAGGCGTTATCTTGATCCATGGGATTGAGTGTTGCACACCTCCGTCCCCTGCTCGTCTCTGGGGTGGCGCCACTATGTGTGAGGAGAGATGGGAGTGCTGAGAGAAAGGTCTGTATAGTGACTTAAATGCTGCGCAACATTCATGGATTTTGTATTAATTTGAATGGCCAACAACGTTTTTACACCAGGTTTAAAACGTTTTACAACAGACAGCAAATCTGTACATCAGCATGCTGTATGTCAATGCAGCAAAGCACCATATTCAACTATGGACAGTCGACGTATTCTCATATGATATCTCATGAAATATGACCGCTGTATTAATGTTGTGAAATGGTCGCTGTTTTGAAAACGTGGTTAACGTTGTGAAACAGGACTACTTGGTATGGTTTAGGCACCAACACGTGGTATGGTTAGGAAAAAACAACAGGGTTTGGGTTAAAATGAACTACTTCTGTATGTAACTACTGGACGTAGGTGGCACATCTACGTACGGAAGTTAATGTACAGGTTAACTTAAAATAGCAACGTTTACTTTTTTATTCAAACGGGACAGGAACACCTGTCTCCTGTCATGTTTTCCTGACTTCACCAAGTAGTTTTGGTGCCTAAACCTGACCAATAAATTCAGTTTCACAACATTAACCACGTGTTTAAAACAGCGGTCGTGGGACCGTTTCACGTCGGTTATATTTCTTTATACAAACTCGGTCATGAGAATATGTTGTATATAGTTTAGAGAATATTATAGTTTCATAGTTAGCTAATGAAATGAATGTTTTACAGACTATGCGAAGAAAACTTTTGCCTTGCAGTTGCAGTCCCCCCTCCAGTAGGGGTGCTGCAGCGCCGTCAGCGCCCCTACTTCCAGTGTCGCTGGTCCCAGCAGTTGTGTTTTCAAAGACGGGAGGAGCAGGATGCTCTGGCCAGCCACCAAATGTAAAACAAGAGCTTTACACTAAACACATCTCTGCCTCCGAGTCCCCCGCAGCACCATGTGATGGTAGCAGAGAGGCTCTTGAATCAGTCACAGCATGTCAGTGGCACTGCGATGACCTCATCCTGCTCTGCTACATTTTTTTCTTATTTTATTTCTGGCTCTGCCTAATTAATCTGGGCACTCTGGTTGGCTCCTGACAGCAGGCTTGTAAAGTAAGATTTGTGCACTGCTCATTATCATTGATGAAGTGGAGTGTCAGCGGTGCCAGGAAGCTCGGCTGGTCGGGGCTGATGTGGGTGAGCCGGTGGTAGAGAAGTCGTCAACCCAGTCACTCCTGTCTCCGCTCCGACAGTCCCACTCCCAGATTAATTGCTCCCAGACCACTTTTGCGGTTGAATTGAATTGTAATGATTCATAAGGAAGTGTAAAGTGTCTGATTGTACGTGGATGTGGAGGCGGCCGGGGTGATCTCCAGGGTATATCCTGCAGATTCACTTGTTTAGCTTTTATATTGGAGCTGGTGGAAACAAAAGAAGGCAGCGTTTAAAGGATTTATTTATTTTCAGCCATGGTGTTGCATTGTTAGTGTAGCTGCAGGAGTAAAATGGATTTTTAAACTTTGTATTATTTATTTTATCCATATATTAACTATTGTATTGTAATATTGTCCAGGATGCTGCTACTTACCCACTCTCCCTTTACAAGATAGTTTTCATTTAGAAGAAGTGTTCTTGGTTCCTGGTAACTATGACTCATATGCCTTCATTATTAGGAAATCTAATTTATTTATAGTGTTTTCACACCTGTGGATATGTGTGTGTCAATGTTCCAACCTTCATTCATATTCCTCTAGGTATGCAGATACTTGTATTGACCCTTCTGCTGTATTGCTCATTACCAATATACCAACAAGTCTAAACTATACCACCATGTTTTCATACCTAAACATAACAGATGCAGTTTTAAACACGTGGTTAACATTGTGAAATGCTCACAGTTTGGTTCGGTTTAGGCACCAAAACTACTTGGTTAGTTTCAGGAAAAGATCGGATTTTGGGATAAAATAAGTACATTTGTTATGTTACTTCAGTTATACTGTGTAATGTAGTTACGTTGCGTACATTTACAAGTTAACTTAAAATAAGTCAGCGCAGACTTTTGGCAGTAGTCTCCTGGGTGAGAGTCGCCTTTGTGGACTTTGTCGCTCTTTATACTACATCACATGACTTCCTCCTTTGCTCCCGTCATAATTACTACGGCCGCTTAAGGTCGCCGCCTAACAATAAACACAAGTATGAGTCGTAGTAAGCTAGTTGTACAAACGGGGTTGTTTTTTGGCAGACTGTCTTCATACCATTTAATATCGAGCTTGAACTGTAAAAGCATCTGTTTTCTGACACGTCTTTAAGATTCATTTTATAAAAAACACATCAAGCCAAATTACCTGCTTAATTTTTTTTACCGTTTTATTAAATCTTTTATTCCTTGTGGGGAAAGATGTGCCTGACAACTTGGCTTCACACCTCACATTTCTCTGTAACATCTGACTAAATGCAGCAAGAGTATCAAAGTCAATCAAAGTTTGAGTTAAACACTGAAAAACACAAGCTAATTAACTAAATAAGCATTTTCATTTAAAGCAATGTGACATGGTGCAAACAAAATGATTTTAATATCCTACTATTAACAACAGGTGCACATTAGATCAAACCTGGAAGCTGGGATGGTTAAAGGTCTATGTCAAAGCCTGCTTGTTAACTTGTGATTTAAAATGTGATTTAAGAAATGATACTGATGTTTGTTCCATTAAGGTATAAGGTTCTCGACTTTGATGTTGAGCTAAAACCAAAGAATAGCCAGCATGTCTCGGCCGGGGGGTCTGAGGCAGCGCACTGAGCTCAGAGAGAGTTAAAAGGTCCGAGAATTTGTAGTCCATGTAGATGAGAAGTGCCTCGCTGAGGTTTTCTGGTGGCATTGGCAATGACTAATATGGCCACACAAGGCTAAGGTGAAGAAGAGTGAATGTGAACAGATGGTGATATATAGAGTGGGGGAGCCTCTATTTAGTTGGACCAGCCAGTTCATCTCAGACATATTGATCGACACAATTTACTCTCTTTACTCCGAGGATTATGGCTCTGTAGAGTAATATAAAGGTTTCCTGACATGTCAATCAGCTGTCACAGCAAATTCCACCGAGCAGACTTCAGCCTGTCACTGAGATGGCTCTCCAACTCCCCCACCAATCAGACAGGCTGCATGTCTATCACCAAGGGTTCTTGGAGGGCATAAACTCTCTTTTTTTCCATTTAGGAATGATATTGATACTGTGGCTCTAACACCTCTCTTGTCTATTAAATCATCTCTCACTACAGTGTACATGGTTATCTCCTCTCTGCCCTGTGCCCTCGTTTGCTTGTGTAACTTTGAGTGATTAAGACCACGCAGCAGCACTGTGTGGGCACACGTGCTCGAGATGCATGTTTTGGTGGCCTCTGTTTTTCCTTTCTGACCTCTGAAAATGACTCCTACGGCAGGAAGTGTGCATGTAGGCAGGCCAGTGGCAGGGCATTGATTCCATGGTTGGATTTATTGTTGAATCCCTCCGTTTGGACGAGAGGCTCTGACCTTGCCCATCTCAGGTGGGGAGAGCTGATGCCTTACTACCCATGGGCTGTAGTGAAGTTATTAAAAACTCCATTACCGCCATTCAAAGGTAGACATAACTCACAGTGCGGATATAGAGATGTCAAAACAGAGATTGATCTGAGAAAGAAGTGTAACCCAGAGAAAACTTAAGAGAGGTAGAAAGAGTGCCAGAACTGAAATACTGAGCTTTAGACATCAGTCAGAGGCCGGATGGATCTCTCAGCTACACATCTATCATACCCTTTTTCAATAACGCCTCTCTGTCACTGTGTAGATCCTGAAGGAGTTTAAGGATGAGGAGTGGGACATGGGCAATATCATCTACACACTGACCAACAGGCGCTATGGAGAGAAATGCATAGCCTATGCAGAAAGCCATGATCAGGTAGGCTATTCTCTACAAGACCTCATAGTGTCAACAGAGTGTGGATTATCTCGCTGCAGGTCATAAAATATAACCCACCCTTTTCCAGGCTCTGGTCGGGGATAAGACTCTGGCCTTCTGGTTGATGGACAAGGAGATGTACACCAACATGAGCTCCATGACTCCCATGACACCCATCATCGACCGCGGCATACAGCTGCATAAGATGATCCGCCTCCTGACTCATGGTCTGGGTGGAGAAGGTTACCTCAACTTCATCGGTGAGTCATCATGGGAACTCACAGAGAATCTAACCCTAGAAATGATACTGTGTACGACAATACAAAATATGTAGCAGTCATTTAGCATTACCCTTGTTATATGCGGATCAATGCGATCCTGTTTTTGATGGATCCTATGGAATCTTTCAGTGTTGAATATCAGATTTTCACTACACGATTATTGTGGCAAAAAGATGTTGTTGCAATATCTATAGAACATTTAAATAATAATAACAATATCAGTCAAATTAATCTTTTATTGAACATTTTGTCTCTTTTTGACAAATTAATTACAATGATTTTGAAACTACAAACTTAGAAACTATAATATATTTTTTTTTGAACCACTGGTCAGACAAAACAAGCAACAAGGCTTTAAGATTCAGTTTAAGATTTTCTTCTGATATTTTGAAGTGTAAACAACTCGTTACAGCCCTAATATACTGCACATTACAATTCAAAACGCTGTAAGTCTGATCTAATCTTTAGAAGATTTAGCTCATAATGTACATTCTGTATAATCACGTCCATTCAGCTCTCACATAATGTATCATATCACATATCACACAACATATCAAATTGCACCCCATTACATGTCATATACCATATAAAACCATTTTTTTTGTTGTAAAAAGAGTCGAGGGGAATCATTACAGATCCCTCTCATGTATACTGTATTCTTCCTGAATTTGAACCTCTCCTCTCCGGCTACAATCGCTGGGTGTTCGCCGAACAGATATAAATGCACATTTATTCTCCTGTCAATCCAAGTCCTCCACAGGCAACAGGCAGAAAAGGGCTTTGTGATGAATTTTTAATTGATGTGCTATTCCTACTGTGTTCATTTGCACTACTGTTGGGGGTGTTATCTTTCATGCTGTAGCGTCATTTATTTTTGTTCATATCATTATGTCATAGTGTATTGTCTTGTGAGACTCACACGATATCTTAATTCATAAAGGCTGGAAGAGCTTGAAGTAGCCCTTGTCATTTATTTTCCATTTGGGGTAAAGTGCCCACATTTGTTATATTTCTTTCATGGATATATCTGTGAAGTAGCTCGCGACCAATGAGTCGAGGCTGAAGATAAGCATCAAAGGAACCTTTCCAAGTGGGGTTGACATTAATTCTCACTTTCCAGAGCCGATGGTGAAATATACAGGACAAAAGCTGTCTGAGATCAGATAGGTTTTTTTTTTTTTCTTTTCAAATCAATTCCAATTCTCAGCCACTGTTGAGATGCTTCTCATTTTCAACACATCATGTGAGCCGCGGCATGCTTTATCGAGGCCTGCTGGTAAAGATAATAAAGTGATAATTAATGATGTTGGAAGTTGACCTTGGTTGAAGGGAATGTATTTCCTTGGATGAGCCGCTTTCTGGCTTAATGTAAATTCAGCCTACACTTGTGATCCACAGCATTTTAGCTCCACCTGGTGACTAGGTGATCCGGTCATGCTCTGAGTCTAAACAAAGTTGTTTTACAATGCCTGTGTTGCCTTTTTGGATTCATTACAACACTCAGTATTCACAATGTCCAGTCTTATTCAATGGGAAAGAGTGACACACTCTGTGAATCTCTGTGGACTGATGTGTTGGGGGGAAAAGAAGCACAATCAAACAGCTTTTCTGGTGGACAATCATAAGAGGGCAGCTCATAATGAACAGCATGTCAGAGGAATGAGCCCATGTGGGCAGTTGAAGGACAGTTGATAGTAATTATATCTGATTCTCTGGCTAACATAAAACTAAAAGAGACACTCTGTTGTACTCTTGGCGCTTTGTCTCTGGTGGAATTTTGGTGCCACATTTACTCTCAGCCAATCAGTGCAGCATCAGAGTCATTGAGATGATATAGTGAGCGAAAAACAATACTTGAAATGTCAAGTTGACTATGATTTCATTAAGTCAATCACTTATCTGTTGCTCACTTGCCATCAGCCTTAACCCATAAATTTCTCTGCTGTTTTGAATTGCATATACTATTACAAAGTCCATAAACATACAGTAGAAAAAGGACAATCTTTTTTTGAGTCAGTTTTTGACTGATTTAGGCAGCAACCCTTTAAAGAGGGGCCTGGACTAGTAGATGCATTGCAGATCAAAATAAAAAAAAGGCAATAATAGAAGAGCATGTAAAGGACATGCAACTAATTATAAGAACTTGCTGTATTCATTATGTGCAGTTCAGTCACTTTATGTTGAGTGGCAGCATACAACACCACAGGACACAGTCAGAACCAGAAGACTTGTCTTCTTTATCTAATTAAAGTCAGACTTTATTAAGGATACCAGTCATAGTCATTTACAAGCAAGCAAGTATTTACAGTTTCCATTGATAAAAATGTGGATGGCGGTCTTGTCTAAGTAGTAATGTGTATATAAGTATTATATGTACAATATATTAGCCTGCATGTGTACTGTCTATGTGTTCATGCTTCCCATTGGCCTCTGCTTGTAAATCATTTTGTTTGCATCTTCTGTATAAGTCTTTTCTGTGTATTATCCAGTCAATCAAAGCTAGAGCTGCTAAAATTACACTTAGTACATTTACATGCACACTGATATTCCACTATTATTCAGAATATGACAATATTCAGAATTAGATACAGATCATGTAACCTAAACAGCATATTCCTTTTGGATATTCTGATAAAGGCCTTTCTCTGAACATAGCATTTTCCATTTAAGACATGTGGGATATGCCGGGTTTTAGAAGTATTCTTTGGATATGTATTCAGAATATGCATCTCAGTTGGGTTTTTTACTGCAGTTTGGACATTATTTTGACTGATATTGCAATTGTGATATGATTTGCAATATTAGAGGTAATGTTCATTTCTATGTAATTATTTGTATTTTTATTGAAAAACATATTAAAATGATCATGGTGCGATTTTTGCCGGATCTGTACCAAACAAAGATTTGGTAAGATCTGTAGAATACAATATGTAGGCCGGGACATCTCTGCAGCACGACAATATTTAATTTAAAATGGTATTTTGACACATATTGTGCCTTTAACAAATATTGCACCTCTTGCAATTTGAACATTATTGTGATTTCGATTAAAATTTTGATTAATTGTTCAGCCCTAGCTTACGGTCAGCCCTGTGCGTTGCTATGGTTATTGTACACAGACCAACAGTTTGCAAGGCTGAGGTAGAGATGCATGCACAAAAGAAAAGCCCACATTTCTGATCGGAAGGAGAAAGGCAACTATTTTTAAACATTATGGAGACGGTGCCTGACGCACTGAGCGGCGAGGTCTGGTCGAGGCTGATGTCACAGCGGAGCCGCGAGCCACCCTCACGTGAAACATGAAAAGTGGATTTTTCTATATGCTCAAATATCACAACGCTGACCTTTTCAAGAAGGTGATTGAATAAGGATTATTAGGAATATTGTCTTTTTCCGGAATAAGGGCAAAAACCAGAATATTGTGTGCATGTAAACGTAGTCACTGATATTTGGGTTTCAATAATAAATACTGGTATTCTGCATTCATATTGACTTTAAAGTTGAACTCGAGAATGTTTCTGTAAAGTCCTACACCTGTCTTAATGCAGTCTGTGGAAACATGGCTCTCATTGTCTTGTAAAAACTGCCCCTAATGGTGATCTAGCTTTTCCTTCGGGCTGCGAACAATTTTTAACGATGAAAGATAATTCTTCTTGCTGAGTTTTCCTCAGTCCGGACTGCAAGCCTTTTATTACCAATTTTACTGCAGGAAGGTACGGTTGCTCAGTCACACATGCAACTGTCCTCCACTCCCTCTGTTATTTCTTCAAAGGACCCAGAAGACTCTTTATTGTGAATAGTTATATAATTCAATCATGATCCTTATTCAAACAGACAGTTATGATTTTTGCTTCTTTTTTTTTAAACCTTTCATGCATCAGTTAGTTTGTCAGTTTTGGTTTGTAGATGGAAGGACAAACTTTTCCGTTTAAAAAAAAAAAAAACAGCTCTGCTGTTGAAAAGTACCCAAATAAAGTCAAATTAAATCCTCCTTTTCAAAATGATCACTTAACAATTACGTTTAATTGTGCTCCATTCCCTTAAATCAGCGTTGGCAGAATTACTCAGACAAATAAGGCAAACACGCATTTCAAACTTTAATTTACCCCATTCTGTCAGGTAATGCTCAGTGATTTGAAGAGCACTTATGGAAAGGAGACCAGTATTAAGGAGGCAGAAAAGGGAATATTGTTCTCTTTTGAGAACTGCTGTCTGGCTGATTAAAAGAATTGTGCTACCGTCTTTTTATAACAGTGATAATAGATGAAAGTTTATTTTCTGAAGAACACAAAACCAGGGAACTAAAAAAATTTAAGTTTCAAAACCTACAAAGACACACCGCTCTGAAGTTCACCCCTGAGAAGTTTCCAAAGTCCAGGCCATCGGACGAGCATTAGGGAAAAAGAAAAGTAGATGTGAGATGACATGCCGTGTCAATGGATCAATGACGACAGAGTCATTTATTCAGTGCTGAGCAAGAGCAAATTGTTTGAGCAAGCAAATCAATTTGAAGTGCCAAGGCTAGAAAAACCCATTTATTTACTCACGACCAATAGCAAACACCACACAGCGAGAGGACAGAGGGAGCATCCGTATTTGAGATGCTGAGAGACGGATACTGTAAAGGATGTTGGAGTGTCAATGACATTAAAGCGCCAAGTGGCGTGGCAGCAATGAAACGCCTCAGTGGTTTTATCATTACATCAGCGGGGACAGAATGGAAGCACTCGCACTTCCTGACTTTCAGGGCTCACAGAGACTTAAGATAACCTTGCAGATTTACAGTCTAAATTATTGAGCTAAAACTTCTCCCAGCACTCCGTATTCAGGGAGTGCTACAATGCAACAGGCAACCATTATACTGCAGCCTTGGATGGTGAATTGAAAACCAGCGCTTTCTCCTCATACATTTCAAATAGATAATCTCACTGAGAGCTAACTGTGCTTTCAGGCTTGTGGTTTTGGAAGAACAAGCCATTCCCATCACTGCTGTTGGACCAGTAATGCGTATTTAATGTGCAAACTGGGAGTGGGAGTGTACATTAACACAGTACTGAGAAATCAATCTAGGAAGTGCAAATAATCATTGCATCATGTTTGCAGCCGTTTTCTTGCACTGCATCTGGAACCTGTGACTCGCCTTCCCATCCCCTCTGATACCCTCATTGATCTTCCTTTGCCAGAATCTCTCCGATGGAAAACACATTGATCCTTGGCTCCTTCTTGTGCTGCTAATTACTGAGGGGACTGTGTCACTGTCAGGCCCTTATCTGATGCAGGGCTGTGTAGAGGGGTAATGGGATGTGCCAGCTGAAAAGCTGTCTGACATAACCTTGTGTAAACACGGTTGCTCCCCATTAATCATATCTTTATTGGAACCACCATCAGTTTAAGCATCAACATCATCCAACAAACTTTTAGTTCTTTTTTTCACCCTTTTAATATGGGTGCAAAATTTTAGTGCTACGTCTTAAAGTAAATGTAATAACTTTTTCTGAATTTGGTGTTTTACCCATCATTTCTATTGGTTATGACAACATATAACTCGTGCAATCTGAAAATCAGACAGCTGTTTTCTTTTAACACATTATTAAATACTAATTCTATAAAACCTAAACTAACCATAAATGCTATACCTAGATAACAGTTTTTTCCTAAATTTCATTTATTTTTATTTTTATTGTATGTCCTTACAGCCATGCTAGCAGCTCTGTGAGGCACAGTGGTGCTTTGAGCTAAACGCTAACTAAAATGTATAGCAATCTACCCAGTAGTTGTTGAGACATTTCACTTAAAACCACAGATGTAAACCAGCCGGTGGCAGTAGAGGAAATTTACAGTAGATGATCACCAAAGGCATTCATCCTCTGGAGACCATGAATGTCTGCACCAAATTACATGGCAATCCATCTAATAGTTATTTATAATTATAGTTACGTATTTCAGTTTGGGCCAAACACTGCCATCCCCAGAGCTATGCCACTAGCACGGCAAAAAAACCTGAATTGTTTTTCCTTTTAAAGGATAACTGTTGTCTATTACAATTTGGGGCTTTACTTTTGAATCAGTCCTATCAGTAATAATAACATAAGTTAATTTCTGAGATTAAAGTGGATACATTACTAAAACTTTTATGTTTTATGTAAACATCCATCCAAGTTTACAGACCGACTGTCAACTGTGATCTGCTATATTTGCTGCGTGCGTGCGTGTGCATAGTTTGTCTGTGCAATTTTCCTGCAAATAAAGTGGTCTATATAATCTGTCGGTTTGTTTACAACCTGATCTTCCTTCTTGACCCGTCTGACTTCATTGTAGTCAAACATTGTAAAGAAAAATAAAAATAAAAATGCAATTATCCTTGAATGATTGTGTAAAAAACAATCCTTGTATACATTATACTAATTCTCCTCATGGTACTTTATCTCAGATAACAGTGCCCCAGATATATTATGAGACACAAATGATGATTTTATTCATGTGTGTATTGTGGTGAGAATCCATCATATTTCTTCCTTGTTACAGAGTGTGCTATCTGGTTTATTTCAGCTGTGAGGAGGCAGAGGAAGGTTATTATCATGGTGATTAATGCAGGCATATGGGAGGAACATTGCCGTGTTATCCTAGAGGAGAGGGAAATGATTACCTAATGGAGGTGTGTCCAATGTGTTTCTTTAAAGCTGAAATGAAAAGAAGAGTCAGAGGCTTCCACGGGGCACTGAATCAACCTGTACAGGAAATCAATCATCTCCACTAGACTTTATAAAATAATAACATTAGGAAATTGAAAGTAAATACAGGCAAAAGAGGCTGGTGCACTTACACGCTTAATGAAGTGTAGCTCTTTTGAGAGCTTTTATCAAAGCTCCAGCCTGTATCTGGGCGTGCTGTCTCGGACAGATTAGGCAGATCACGTTTTTTTCCCTCTAAACCCTTTTTGTGCGTCTGTGTGTGTGCGTCTGTGTGTGTGTGTGTGTGTGTGTGTGTTTGTATATGTTGGTGTGTGTACATGCCCTTGCTGCCCATATGCTGCGCACGCACGCACGCATGCACGCACACACACACATACACACACAAGTAAATGATAAGAAATAGCTCATTAAAGGTGCTGTAAATGATTTACACTTTGTTAAAGTAAGTGTTAAATAGCTCTACATTCTGACAGCCATCACTGATACAGAGTGTTTGGTCAGTAACGTGGGTCTCCCAGTCCCTCCACTCTGCAGGAAACAGAAAATGCATTTCTGGAATCCTCTCTCCTGATTGGATGAGAACAGGATACCAGAAAATGTGTTTTCTGTATACTGCAGAGCAGAGGACCCATGTTACTGACTAAACACTCTATATCAGTGATGGCTGTCTGAATGTAGACCTATTTAACACTTATTTAAAAAAAAAATTAAAAAAAATAAATACCACTTTTTGGAGCACCTTTTAATGGAAAATGTTTCATTTTCACGCTGTTAAGTACCTGTCAGCAAACATACTTTTGGGTACAGTTTGTTGTGTGGTGGAGTTCTTATGTGTGCAGTTCAAGTGTGGGCCAGTAGATGAAGTCACATCATGTTGAAATATTTCGAGTGCAGTGTGGAGTAACAGTTCCTTTATATGCTCATTATTTTGCCCCGACTGTGTTCACGCCTGTTGTTCAGTTCACTCAGTCTAAACCAAGAGGAAAAATGATGCATTGTTTCTTTTTGGTTCTAGTCCATTTAGGGTTCACGCTGACTTATTACAAACAAACCAAGAGTTGTAAATATAAAGTCACATGGACTGATGGGTAACTCATTCATTGGACAGTTACGGTGAACTATTCTGCATCATCAGCGCTACATGGGCCCACGGGGAAAATCAAAACAAAATGTATTTCAGTGACCGACAGCAAGTGATGCTGTGCTCACAAGGGCTTGAAGTCTTTACTTATTTCCCCCGGTGGTCACAAAAAGTTCACACAAAGAGAAACCGATGATCATGAGCAGCGGTTCAGACTGTAACATGAAGGAGGAGTGGAGACAGCAGACAGGAATGAGCCATTTTGTACTGCAGTGTGATTGGATAAAATTGTTGCTATAATCGGTAGACAAACTATCCGACTATCCCATATCCGTGACTACTGAGGCTACAAACTCAGAGCAACAGAAACCTATTATTTTTTCAGCTTGTCTCAGTGCATTAGTTTGATCATCAATGACATAAATGACAGTTTTCTCCCGCCTTCCTAATTGAACAAGACCAAACGTACAAACACATCAGAGTTTGTTTAAACCAGAGCAAACTAGAGACCATCTTGCAATAGGATCACACCAGCCGAGACGCCAAATCAGAAAACAAATACCAGCGTCACTGATGCTCGTAACAAGTTAACATCCTAAACAAATCCCACAAGGAGAAATTGCAGTGATGGAGGGTTGAATGCAGTTTCGAACGATGAGCACAGCTTCAAGCAGAGAGTAGGAACTCACACACAAATCACCTGGTACACTCTTTGGCTGAAAAACTGAGCTCTCAGAAGCCAAAGACAAATGACATAATAATTGCATACAGCAGGCATTATATACACATTTTCATAGTATACTGGGGTTTTTTTTCAGTATACAAGAAATCAAAGTACTTTTCTGTTTTGTATTTGTAGACGTGGGCTGACAGATGTCAATCTGACAGATGTCAATCAAACTTCAGTTTTGGAAAACTCATTAAACGTCAAGAGAAATGGCTTGTGTAGTTTTTTTTTGTTGAGCTTTTTTTTAATCACCATCCACACTTTATTAAAATAATGTTGCAGCTGTGAGTAATTCCATCATTTCCTTGTGCATTGCATTTTGGAACAACAGAGTCCATTAACAGCACACACACAAATAAGGCAGATTTAGTATTCCAATATCAATACATGCATCCTCAAAACCCGCTTAGAATTGGTATGTTGCATGGAATCAGACTCAGCCCTCATACACGTTAGGGTCAGCCCAGCAACTGGCGATTGAAGATATATTCACCCAGGTGTGTGTGACCACTGACCTGAAAACACTGACAACAGGGAACATTACGTCAATGATGAACTTTTATCTTTGAAGTTCGAATGATTTTTCCACATAAATCACTTTTTCATTCTAGAATATGAATAACAGATTTTCACTTTATTGACTGTATAGTAATTTACAAGTGAAAAATAAAGAGTTGAAACCGTAGAAACATCAACATCTCATCAACATCACATCTTATGTCTTCTCTGATGATGCAATCAGCTGTGTTTGAAAAGATCATTATTTTAATTGTATTGTAAATAGTCTGCTCACATTTTATATATAGTATGTTTCAATATGGTTATTGTAGAAATGCAGGAAAATTGCCATCATTCTGTTTTGAATGTGTTTTGAACAGTTTTGAAAACAGTGTGTTGGCATTTGGAAACATGTGCTGCAGATATAAAGTGTTTTGCGAGTGGTCGAGTGTGAATGAGAAAAGAGTTCGTGGATTTTGGAGAATGCGGTGATTGAATGCATTTTGTGTGAAAACAATGAAAAGATAGGCTTCTGTTTTGCTGACTGTGTGAATAGTTTTGACAACATGACTTCAGTTTGGTCCAATGCATGTTAGCAATAAAAAAAAAAAACAGAATTATACAACTGTACACCTTCGGAATTCAAGTTTCTTTATTTCACCAAACTAAGGCTAGTTTATTTTCCTTGTTAATTCATCGTACAACACACTTCATTCAAACTCAAATAAAACTCACCAAAAACTGTCTGTTTTGGACTTTCCACTGTTCCAACAATCGCCAACGGTTTGGTTGAAATAAATCCATAATTCACTCAGTAAGATGTGAAAATATGTCTGCTGTAAATGCTGTTTTTCCTTGCTGTCTGCCTGATGTCCGCTGAGCAGCGGCTCTAACTTGTTCTTCCGAGGCAGACCATGAAATTAGCAAAATAAAATAACAATCGCCCAAAAAATCTCCCCAAAAAACAACAACCGATATATTCGTCCAATCGGCCAACGCTGATACACATTACACAAAGCTGAATACCTGTGTAATGCATTTGTAGCTTGCATTTTCATGGATCTGTTGTCAGTGGCATGTGAAGTACAACAACCTCTTTGATGGCCTGTTGCAGTCTGTGGATTACACACATTGATCCATCTCTCACTTTTTCTTCATCATGAAATGTTTAATACTACTGTGGTTGCTCACCCTCACACCACCTACACGTACTGTATGCAACACTGTGCAACACAGAGAGCCCATTTCCCTAGGGCGTGTCGAAAGTCATTCTGGGAAATGAAGGAACTCAAAAAGATGCTGTCGAGCCAGACTGAGGGCGGATACACCAAAATAGTAAATTATGCATTGAACATCACATATTGATGCCTGGCAGTGAAAGAGTATCTGAATGTGGATTTTTTTTCTCCTTGAGAATGTGTTCCCTGAGGTAATCATGGGGCTTATTCCTTAGGTGCTCCTTAAAGGGAGGAGCCTCTAGCACTCTAGCCTCTAGTTTGAGAGTATTCTTTTATGCTATTGCGCCCTCTTGACAGGTCTTGATATCATGTGAATGCTACCCGAATCCAGAGAATGCTATGCTCACTGTGACTGCCTTTTGTAAACTATAAAAAAGAAAGGCATCGTGGTTTCTTTTCTTGAAGGAAGGTTGTCAATTTGTAGAATGTTCTTGGCATATTTCATTCAGCACAATCCTCTGTTTCTCAAGTGGGTTGAGTATGTAGTTTTCCATTGTAACTCTAGTTCTATGATTACAAGTGGAGCGAATCAAGCTATGTGGTCTTAGTCACTCACTTCCCCCAGGGTAACTTGTTACCAAACTCCTTCTGTCATCTACCAACTGGTTACAACATAGATAGATCGATAGATACATACATACATACATACATACATACATACATACATACATACATACATACATACATAGATACATAGATACATAGATAGATAGATACATAGATCGATACATAGAT
>JAOVVB010024765.1:0-15911 GCA_028570985.1 Heterobranchus longifilis | reverse complement strand
GAGACGCACCTCCACCCCCCCACCCCCCCCTCCAGACGCACATGCGCCAAACATGAAATAGAACATATCAACTATGCTCTGTGCTTTCTCTATAGTCATGTCAATATGAGGGTAAGTGACTGTTCAATATTCTCCACCGACCTCCAAAATGATGAGAGGGGGGTGATGTAAGAGTTACAACTGCTGCAGTGTATTAGAGAGAGAGTTGGCGCAGAGAGGAGAGGAGGGAAGGGAGGAGCGGAAGAGGAAAGGGGGGGAAAGACAAACGGACAGACAGATTCAGAGACAAGGAGCAAAGAAAATATTTAGTGGAAGTCTTAGCGAAGAATGTTTACATGCACTTTAATTTGCTCCTAATGCACTCCCATCTACAGCCTGATCAATTATTTACGAATATTTTCCTTTTATACTTAAGTCATGCTATTTAGCGAGATTAAAAAAAAATCAAAACATTAAACGCCTTCGGTTTTTCAAGCTCTTTAATTGACTTTGTGATATATTCAGGCTTATCAGACGTGCTCTGCCCACACTGGTTGCAGTATCAGTATCAGATCACAATCCACAGTCAATGGCTTTTCCCTGTATTGTGTCGCTACACGTTCTCTGGGGAAAACTCCTACTCACTTATTCAGTCTCACAGCGGTGTGAAGATGTGTGTTGTGTTAGATGGGCTGAGGTGACCGTTTGATAAAGCGCTGCACTTGAACAAAACTCGTTAACAGAACGTGCTGCTGTTGTGTAGGAGGACATATGGAGTGTATTGTAAATGGCGAGCTTTGCGGGAGATTGTAACAGGATGGCGTGAGCTCTAATGCAGTCATTATAAATGAGAGTGAAGGCAAAGATTTCCTATTTCATTCTGTTCAACTGTGTCAATTAGAACCTGGATTACAGCTGGAATTGTTTGAACCCACTACATATATGAAAATAATGGACGGAGCTTTCTGAAAAATGAAGTGCCTTAAACTTGCATTCTTTCTAAAATCCAGCAGGGGGGCGACACCAGCGGTTGCAAAAAGCCTCCTGGTTGCATACAAGTCAATGAGAAAATGACCCGACTTCTCACTTAATTTATTACCTGCAGTAAACAGTTTCATGATGAGTTTATGGTCTCAATTGCTATAGTTTCAAGTCTGCTTCAATAGAGAACAATGTTCATTTTGTAAATTATGGTCACATTAAGAAGAAAATAGATAATAAAACAGTGGATGATTTGGGGTGTGGCTACTGTGTGATTGACAAGCCGCCATGTTAGTAATAGGATAGAGGCTTAGCAATGCTAACCAAAGCCCTGTGTACATTTAAATAGACACGCACTTGTTTTGGCAGTTGTCTGTGTTTTCGTCTTACAACGTTGACCCTTTTACATTGTGTTTTCACTACATAGAAGCTTATTGTAACACTTTGGTCGATGAAAAATGTTTTGTTAAGCTCTCGGTAGCACCGTGCTAACTAGCAAGCGCTGGCGTTAGCTGTTAACTTAAGGGAAAGTTTGCTGATTTTCAACCGCCTCGTGTCACTGGCCAAACTGTAGGCTTCATAGCGGGTAGTCCACAAACCAATGGCACTTGGTGTCACTCGTATTATGTCCATTCTTTTCATACAATGTTTGAACAGGAAAGGTTCAAGGCAGTCAGACGGCAGCAATGCGATTTCAAGGAACAACTTTGATTTAAAAGAAATAATAAAAAATAACTTTGGCACCAGTGGGGATCATCGCCCTCTTCGCTACATTCTGAGTTGGCCTCCTCATTTGTGCCATGGCTGAGCGCTTGCTGAAGTCTCAGGTCTCACAAGCTGTTTTTTCCAAGTGGAAAAGTAAGATTGAATTACAATGAAACTGAACTCCAGACAGAATAGAGTCTATGGGGAAAAGGGACACAAAAAGAGAATAAATCAAAATGTCACAATAAATGTTGAATGTTTGCTCTATACCCAGAGAAGTGTAGCTTAGTGGCTACCACGGGTCAGAGTGATACCTCTTCAGGGACCCATAAAGAGATTTGTCAAGTCCCTGTGTCTCGATGTCAAGTGGGCGTTTAAACGGATCGAGCTTGCTCCCTGACCTGCATACTCGTCTTGTCAACCTAACTCAATAAAGCCACAACCATCACATTGAGTCAAGTGAGTTTGACTGATTTTTGTGGTTTGTAGTTGTAACTATTCAGCAGTAGTGCTTTTGAAGAGGAGAAAGTGTCATCTATGGAGATTCATTGACCCTTCACTCATCTCCTCAGGCTTACTTTGTATGTAGATTTATGATTATCCTAATCAGGATTAGTGTAATATAGAGATTAATTAAAGGATAATTCAGTTTCTTGTGATATTTCTGGTGGCCTGGGATTTGTCAGGGTGCTCGTATTTATCAAACATTCAGAATTACTCCAAGGTATTCTGCATAAAGTTTGTCTTGGACCAAAAAATAGTCCCAGTTTAGAGAATGCAACATGAGAGGTGATTATAAAGCCTCCTACAGGCACTTTTGGAGAGGAGTGGAACTCATATGAGACTATTTTATGACACCAAATGTAAAATTATGATGTTAACACAGTTGTCTCAGGCCCTGTCTATGTGTATCTGGATATTTTTATAAACAGATATTTTTATTAATGGATATTTTTCTCCTCCCTTTAAAACAAATTACATCCACACGACCTCCGCTTCGATAAATATCTCTGTCCACATTAGTACACATAAACACTCCAAACCCTCGCCAGGCCAGTAGGAGAAGAATCTGGGCATACAGTTAGCTTAAGCTTTAGCTTCGGCAGTAGTAACACATAGGTCAAACAATAGCAAAACAATAGAAGCTAATTACTTCTTTATCTTTCTGGTACACAGTCCAAGGTGCTGTGGAGAAATTGAAATGTGGATGGACGATAAGGTGAAGTTGCTGCTTAGCGTAACATTAGCCGTTAGCCATTAGCATGCCAGCTCTGTGCAACACTGGGCATGTGCGAATAGAGGAGATGGTGTCATCGGGTTACACATCCACACGGACACAGTAACCAGAGTTTTGGAAAATATTCACCTTGTAAGGCGTTTACATGTGGATGAGAGGCCAAAACGGAGAGGAAAATATCAGTTCACAAAAATATACAGATACACGTGGGCAGATGAAAACAAGATGAATGTTGTTGCCTGTCTTAATGAGGCACATTGACCTGTCAATATTTCACTTACACAAATGTACACAGGTTAATACTCAATAGTCAATGAATGAGCCAGCAGAGAACAATTCTTACAGCTCGGTGGCATTTACGACTTGAGAACTCATCATTGGAGAAAGCGCTGAGGAGCAGTGGTACCTTTGGGAAATTCCATATGAGTTTGAACTTCAGCAGTATGCAGTCTGTAAAAAAAACAGGGGGGGGGGGCATTTTCAAAGCAGTTGGGGCTTGAATGTGTTATATCCTGTCAGCGTTTGTGTATATTGTTTTTGTTGTATCATAAAACTGGAAAATAAAATATTATTTTTCAAAAAGTGGAGCTCCAGGCGACATGTCCAGTCTCATTTAAAAAGAGATGACGTGCGCAGCCGTTATCCGGTGTTTAGGACGGAGACACCGGGTGACAGACTGGCAGGAACGGATGGTCCCGAGGGAGTTATAAGCAAAGGGAGAAGTTTTAATTGATTACCATTTTTTTTGTGGAGCTGTGTAAAGTATTTTCAATGTGTCCGTCTCCAACACGCCCAACACACGTGCAGGAGAAACAATAATTAATCAAAACGACACGTTTGGTGGATTCTCGGATCTGCCCTGCGTAATTGTAACATCAGTCCAGTTATCAAATCATCAAGCGGCCTGTAGATCGCATATGAGAGTCGGATCGACTCGAGACTCTGATCCATAACATCTTTTTTTAATAGTATTGTGTATCAACTTGCACCATCGACTGGCAGGAATATGGGATTCATTGAAGTTATGTTGTCTGACCAGAAGCAGGGATAAAACCTATTCCCCCCCCGGGGATAACAACTGAATGACCACAGGGGGAAGATATCAAAAGCAGTCCACCCCACACCCCCCCCGCCCACCAATTTCACCCAGGACTTCAGTCAGTTCAGTACCACCAGTAAAACATTTTTGCTATTTTTCCACTTTCAGAAATCTTGACTTCCAGAAAGCATCTAGGTTTCTTGAGTTCACCACGTCTCCCCCACTCAACTCCAAACCAGCAGACCAAAGTCCAATGGACCACACACACGTCCAGGTCAGTGCAGCAGTATGCCATACGTCTGTAAGCAAGACGGTGGACACTTGTGCTTTAAGGTAGGAGCATTTGTTTCAAGATTTAAGTAGTTATCATTCTGAGAATCAACCCTTACATATTTAGTTTACTATTATATATGAGAAAAGACACCTTTAAGTTAACATTTGAGAAGCTGGATGTTGGAAAATACCGGAAACAATTAATTGATCAACAAAATAGTTTCCAATAACTTTTCTGTCAAGTGTCTAATCGACTAATCTTCTAATCGTTTACGCTCTATTGATAATGGTATCTGTCTCAAAAGTCCAGCATTGGTCGAACTATAATTATGATGAATTTCCTGCTCTACAGCATTTCAATAAACACAGTGAAATATTAAAGGGGGGGGGGGGGGTGTTGATGATTAACAATCCAAATGTCCATATTGGTTTTGGAGGTCCCATTTTAATCCTCAGTTTAATCAGTACTTCAACAAGAAGTTGGACAGAAAATGAAGCTTTCTATTGAACTCTCACTTGCTTTTCTGTACAGGCAATGCCTAATGCCTGGTGCACACCAGAGGATTTTCAAATTAAAAAAAAAAAATGTAAATGTGGGAGACCACAGACATAAGGACAGATTTAACAGATTTTTTAAATATTTTAATGTAAGAATGCACACACCAAACAATTCAGCCAAGACACAGGACCACATACTTGGCATTTAATACAAACAATTTCAGAGTGGAGATTCTAAGAACTTGGGATCTCACAGAAACTTGCGTGGTCAAACGTGACTTCAGATAAAAACCAACATAGTGGCGGACTGTCGTCGTCAGCTGGTTGTACTTGTGTGTGCTGTTTTGCACCAAAAGGCAAAAAAAAGCAACCATGGCGCATCCGACTGAGAGTGACCAGTTAACACGGTCGCTCTTTAAATCAAAACAGCGGTCGGGATTTTCAAAATCGGAGCGACTCCAATCCAGTCGGTGTCATTAAGATTATGTCTGTAAACCCCTCACACTACAGGATCATTTGGGCAGATAATCCATTCTGACCAGCCTCGAATTAGGAACGCCCCCCCAATTGTTGGGAGGGGTGAATACAATCTGCAAAATGTCCTATTAATTTTACAACTGTATCAGGCTATGCACTGAATAAGAGCTAATACTGAAATACAGCAGGCAGAAGACAGCAGACCACATGCTGGTTGGAAATTACATTAAAAAAAAAAGAAGAGATAAACCTGCTGCCAAATCCAAAGAAATAATATGACTCATCCCAAATGTTTGAACCACCTTAATCCTGATAATACCGTGAATCAAGTTAATCTCATGGCTAGACTGGAGGCACAAGGAACTTTCTCTAACCCTGAGGAAAAACAAAGAAGGCCATCAAGATCCATCCAACCTAAATAAACATCTGGGAGCAAATAAACAGAACAGATTCCCATTAAAGGTCAAGTGCTTCAATCTGAAACGGAAACATGACCAGGCTGTAATCCAACATCTAAAGCTTTGCCAAAAGCCATGTTCTAAACAAATAGAAATGTCAGAGCTGGACACAAAGCCGTCTCCACAGGAGGCTCTTTTCATCACTGCAACATGCAAAAGAAATTGTTTACACACCAGCCATCAGCGATGAAAGCAGAGAAGACAGGTACAGTAAAAGAGAAAAGCAGCGAGAGATGGAGATTGCGAGTGAGGCAGAGATAGAAACAGAGGAAGAGAGGGGGGCTGACAGTATGTGTGTATAATCCTGGACATATTAAACTCCAGGGTGTGCTGCTGGATTTTTATGTTAATAATGTGCACCAGCACATGGCAGGCAAACGGGTTGTGGATGCTCCCTTCATTAAATGAGGTCATTTACTATACCAGCAGGACTTAACACAACCTGAGATGAGACCAATCCTATCTGCAGCACGCTGCTATGATGCCCCTTTCAAACAGCGCACTTTTGATTATGTATGTTGCCCTGAATGTCATTTATTTGTCCCTCTGGACTTGCAGAGGAACAAATAAATGCATTCCATTATAATTTCTAGTATGTGACTACTGCATGAAAAGGGATATGTTTTGAGTCTATTTCAGACTCCTTTTTTTTAATCAGTACTAGTGAATGCTGCTCAGTAAAAATGCATTTGCTGAGCATATTTTCCTCATCGTGTTCATCTAACTGTCCATAAGGACAGATGCCCACAGCCACTGAGTACGTCCTGGTTCACTGAGTCTTTCACTTCATCATAATCTTTGTCTCATCAAATCACATCATAGTTATTTCCCCCATGATGTAGCAATTTGTCATTGTAGTTTCAGTTGACTGCATTGTAAATGCCCTAAATCCACCTTATGTTTATTTTCTTATTGTAACGTGATCAATTTACATTGTGAAAAGGCAAAGCGTTTTCATAAAATGCTGCTCTCGATTACATGTTTAACCTAATTATGACTAATAATGTAATTACAAATAATTTATTAATCGCCCCTCATGTATGGACAAACTTTAAACAATTCTGAATGTTACACTGGGTATCTGTTATCTATGCATGCCACTGCCTTTGAACCTGAATAAGCAGAAAAAAAAAACTTTAGAATAATGCCGTGCCTTAAACTGTGAGCTAGCAGGAGTCGTTAAGCGTCTTATGCATAAAGCAGTGTGTTGTTTAAAAGTTTACTTTGATCTCTCATGGTGTCACACACTCGCACACACACATATACACAGAAATAATAAAGAATAACACACTGCAAAATACTCTATGAAACCCGAACACTTTGAAGTAGGTGTATGAAAACAATGGAATCCCACATCAGTGCAGTCTTCTGGGGTCTTAAATATGTTTACTCTTTTAAGTAGCTTTGAGAAATTGTACTATTTATCACAAAGCTTAACAGGATGCAAAACTTTATGAAAGGAATACTAAGGTTACATGATCTAAGTAAAACTCTCTGACCAATTATGTGTACTTAAAACACCGTACTTCACTGCATTTTGACTTTATTTTGTAAATCATTTTTTAAACTGCCCACTTATAAACCAGAGCACATGGAAATTGTTTTCATCAAAATTTGCAGTCAATGTGACCAAAATAGTCTAGGACAGAGTCTTATTTTCATGCAAATTTTCTTAAAGAGTAATTCTGGGCAGAAATTGTTTATTTAACCTGCAAATTAAACAGTAAATTAATTCTAAATGCAGGTGTACACATCTACATTTAATACTTGAAATGTGCGTTGGCCCATTACTCAGCTACTGTATGCATTTCACTTCTCCAAATGAGCACAATTACTGCCAGTTTCAGAGAGATATTCGTCCTATTGCACACCGTCAGAGGCAGTGTGGTGTCTCAGTACCCAGAATTCATCGGTGTGCAGATGCAGCCTTTGCACTTCAGTCTCCAGCTTTATTGCTGATCCTTGCGTCATCAGGTGCCACCTTATGTCAGCAGAGATTTGAGGTTTGTGTGCTCTGTGTACACGTTCAGCAGTGACTGGTAGAAAATATCTTGGAGTAAACTCTCAGAGATGATCAGGCACCGTTACACTTGTTTTTTTGGTTGCATGGTTTTCACAAGACCAGGCTAAGCATCATCAAATGATGCACATTGCTCAGTGATTTCATACAAATACACTTTGGATGAATCAAATGGCCTGAGGTGTGATTTCACATACACATACACACTCACAGCCACACACACAAATACACAGTTTCTTTTTAACTTGAACATTTTACCTCAGTCTTATTCATTTTTTAAAATGCAGTTTTTGTCAGACGGGGAGGTGGTGCAGCCAAGGAGAGTGACCGTCCCTTACTGACTGACTCACTGGCTGATGCATGTTTGCAACAGTTTCAAGGCGACCCAGTGGACTGTGAACAGACTGACGGGAGAGAATGGGACTGACTGATAGACAGCAGTGAGTTGTATTTTTGTATTTTCAGGCTCATATGTAGTAGATCTTTTGATTTGGACCAAAACTTTATGCACTAAAAGTTGAGACATTTTTTTTAAATATTACATATTGAAATGATCTAAGAGCTCTTTCAAAGATCTGTTTTTTTTTAGCTGCTGACCTGCTTTTCAAAAGTTACCACACTTTGGTTATGAATTGTTTTGTAATTTTGCAGAAAGGCTTCTGCAAATTCAGTCATTTTGGCCTGCAATACTACTACTACTACTACTACTACTAATAATAATAATAATAATAATAATAATAAATGAAAACATGATTGTTTTATCTTAAAGAATACATTAAAAGCCAGTGTTGCGCCTCTGGTCACTGATGTGTGTTTGGGTGTGATCACAAGTGTGCACCTGTAACCACACCCAACAGTAATGGCACAGTGTACCGACACACCCAGAAGTACACTTCTACATCACTGGAGCAAGTTAAAGAAAACAAGATTCCAGATGATCTTTGCTTTGCTCTTTGATGTCAAAGATGGGGTGGTCTATTTATCCTAAGACTGTTTCTTCATTTTCCCCCCAAATTTAGCAGTATTAAGATAGATTGAATTGTATTGTATTAAGATTGTTATCATGTCTCTCTTAAAGTCCCTAAAAGTGTACTCCATCATGCATATTCTTCTGTAAAACCCACACAAATGCTACAACAGAATGTATCCCTCCAAAAACAGAAAGCTCAGCAAGAATAACAAATTAAAACAAAACAAAGCATAGAACATTTTGTCCACAAGGATCTGTGAAACCTGCAGAGTGTGTCCACTGGAATTTTTTTCAGCAGCAGGGGAAAAGGATGAGGGTTAACGGAGAGTTTGCTGATCCCGGACCGCCTCGACTTCCCTGCCGGATCAGCAAACTTTCCGGTGCTGCCGTTACACAGGTTAGACCCAGCATAGCCTTGCATTACGCTGTGTCAGTGCTGGAGTATGGTCTGGCTGCACATTGTTTTCATTCTCTGATAGGGGAAAAAAACGGTCTGGCTTGTTTGTATTTCTTTAAACCAATCACAATTGTCTTGGGTGGTGCTAACCACAGCGACAGTCTACACTGTACTGAATTTAATGAAAAGTTTTGTGTTTTGTGAAAAAAATGTTTTGTCAATAAAAGTCTTTAAAAAAAAAAAGAAAGATAGAGAACGGAGATAGTGGAAGGGGCCTGACATCCAGCACCAGGCACTTGCGTTTGCACTGACTGAATTTGAGTTGCTACAGCCGCTAACTGAAGGTGCGTCTCCGGAGCCGCCGCCCGCTCTCCTCCGAGTGAAGTAGTTTCCTAGCGGCGGAAGGACTGCGGGGGTACACTAGCTAGCTAGGTAACTTGTCTCGTTTGTGATCTGATAAATGGTAAATTCATTAAATTGCTGGTTATCGCTATTTTTCAAACTACTGTAGCTGTCATATTTTGCGGGACCCACATGAGCGTGGTTTCCATGGGAACACAGCTGCCGAGGCTTTCCGTTTGTCACTCTGTCTGAGGAGAAAGTGCTGTACTCGCGCTATTGTTTATTTGGTTGTCATGACTTCGCGAGTGATCGACGTCCTGTCAGTTGCTCATCCTCAAAGTGGAGAGAGAGCGGACGACCGTTCGTTTGAGTTCAGTGGAGCAGACGGCTCCAGAGAGTCGTGTAATTGCGACTTCATGACATTTCATAAAATCCTGAAGCAGCGGTGGCAATAATTTTGCAGTGGCGGGCCGCTGCTGCAGTGAGAACCCTTCATGCAGAGTGGCATCTCCAGAATGGAAGCAAGGAGGTTTTAACCTTCAAAAATGTTTATTTTATCAGCAAGGAGGGCAACGTCTTGATTATGCCAAGTACAGAAAAACACCACCAGTGAACCCTATGGTGGTACACTGCGGTTGAAAATCATGCTTTATAAATGCATCACTTTGAAAGCGTATCTGACAAGCAAAAAGCCCTCAGACTAGGCACTCATGGGGACAGCTAAGAAAATAACTATGTAGTATTATATTGTGCAATATAAAATGTCCCAAAACACTTATTTATGAACAGAACGAGTATATAGTCAGTCAAACAGACTGGTAACAGTTTAGTAAATCTGTGTGTCAATGGTTATTTACAAGTTCCCAGAGACAGTTTATCAAATGATTTTTGCCTTAGCTGTTTTAGCACTTCACTATAAATTTCCAAACATCTGTGATAAATTTGCTCTTTGCCTTGAATGAGTGCCATTTGTTTGCAGCTGTTATTTTTTCTTCACTCTGCCTTTATGATTTATTCTGGATTCTGCGTCTGTTTGTTACCTAAAGCAAGAACAACTCTGAAAAGATAAAAGCTCTTCTTCAAAGTCAGTTCATCTGAGTTCAGCCCTGTTCATTTTTCTGTCTGGCACTACCTCTCACTGTACCAATACTCCCATTCACACAATATGAAAAACAATCTCAAATATCATTCACCTGAGCATTCAGGTATATACTGTTTGACATCTTGATAGTGGACCTTGACTTTCCATTATATGGTTGTGAAAGTCCTTCTATGCCAGGACATATTGAAATTTCAGTAGCTTAATGTTGCATTAATGTAGGGGATTTTTCCACTAAGACCAGTACTGTCATTTATAGATGTCATTTTTGCTTATCTGTCAAATTCAGGAATTTTTCAAGCATGCACTGTGTGTGCGTGTGTCTGTGCGTGCGCATGTGTGCGTGTGTGTATTTATTAATTTATCAAAGAGTATTCTAGCAAAGTGAGAGGTTGTTCAGTTGAGAAATGAGGCATGCCCCTTACTTACAAGCATTGCATCATGGTCTATTGAGTCCACTGGAGACACTGCTCTCTTCCTCTTCTATGATTGATTTGTCAATGTAGGATTGTTGAACTCTGTTTAGTCTTGAAGGAATCTTTTATTCATGGTCTTAATCCTCAGGTACAAAAACCTCAGGTAATCTTTGTCGTGACTAATGAAAATAATCCCAATGTCATGTCATCTACAGTATGTTTAGCCCCTTGTCCAATCAAATCACATGTTTTTTTATCCAGAGCTGTAACAATTATTCAATTATTCAAATAGTCAGACATTTAGTCAATTCATTGATTTAGTCAGTTTTCAAGCAATTAGGACAAAAACATAGTGGTTCCAGTCCCTCAAATATGAAGATTTGCAGTTTTTCTACATTTTCTGTAAATTGAATCTTGGGGTTTTTCGGGCTGTTGGTTTGACACAAAAAAGAAATCTTAATACAGCCTTTTGCGTTCTGGAAAATTGTAATGGGCATTTGTTAAAACATGTTTTCTGATATTTATAGACCGAGCGATTAATCGAGAAAGATTCATTAACTATGAAAATAATCGTTAGTTGCTCTATTTATGACAACAGCCCAGTGCAGACCTCCATTAAAGCCTTATAGTCTCTAGCTGTTTGTTTGTCAGAAGTCAACATTGTAGCTGGTAGAGGACAGAAGAGTCATACTAGATGTAGCCAACGTTTGGCTTAATGGTGCCACCTGAGGAAACAAACTAATACACACATGAATGCAGACCAAGGTGATATCACACAATGGCAAACTACAAAAATGAACCAAATGTTTTAAATGTAAAGCCTGTGTGATTTCTTGGTTTTACAAGACATGTCCTTTCTTTAATATCGTAGGGAACTGCTTACATAAGTGTAAATTCAAAAAGATGTGCACTGCCTCACCTATATAAAGTACAGGAGTTTGAGAGCAAATTGGGTTTGTTCCCTAAGTACCAGTGGGATCTAGTTGCCCCCTCCGCCAAGTGATTCAGTAAATGGAAAGAAGAAAGCTCTGCCAAGTGCAGTGGAACAGAGAGAGCTCATTTTAAAGTGTGTACTATAATCAAGATTTGCATGTTTGCATTCTCACATCAAAATCTGACAATTGGACACATTTTATTTGTACTATATCTGATGTTGTTCATTACTCTCCATCCAATTTCCCTATTTAAATATTGGAAGTTGGACCGCTGAGCAGCGCTGCCAGCTCAAACACCTAGCCTCACCATCGCAGAGATCTTGAATGGTCCACTGTAAATAATGAATGCTCGTCGTCTGTTGTGTCTATATCATACATGAGAAAGCTTTTATGCAGTCAAGGAGTAAAGTCTGAAAAATCAATGTACCGTAGCCCCGAGGTCACTGACTTTTTATTGTACCAATGTAATACACAGGCTTTTGAACAAATAGACAGAAGAAGCTGTGTCATTAAAGTCAAGTGAGGAGAAAAGAGCAAGAAAGGTGTAGGAATGGACAATTCGGCCTAAGTTCAGGTCCATGGATGGAGTAGAGTTTGTTGTGCCCCAGCTTATATTGTGTCCGTATTAAATACTTCCACAAAACATTCACAAAACAGCCACAGGTAGTTTTAAAATCGCTCTTTGTGTGCTGTTCAACTCATACAACCAACAAAACATTTTAGGTGCTTTTTGTCCCATATTGATTTACACCTTTCCATACAAACTCACACCCCTTTTTGCCCCATCAGAATAAAAACATATAATAGGGAGCTGCAGGGACGATGTTAGTGTCGCCCTGGGTTCCCTCATCAAAAGGCTTATGGGATTTTTGCATTGGATTTTGGATCATTGCAGAAAATAAGCTCTGTGGCGAACACAAGTTTATCATACACATGTTGTCCAGCAAGATAATCTCTCCATATGAACACCACTTTTATGATTTTAGAAGCGTAAATGTAATCGCCAGAAGTAAAAAGCTAACGTTAGACTATAAATGAACTACACCAACGGTTGCATTTTGTATTTGTCACAGTCACCACTACTAAACTGACGGGGAAGTTTAATGTCCTCGACAACCTCTGTAGTCTCATTTAGCCACTTGTTAGCAACCACCTTTTTAAAGACACATAAAAGCTTTGAAATGCACCAGCTGAGTATTTACCGATGTATTTTATGTCTTAGAACAAAACGTGACGATCTCTGAAGCTTGTGTTAACCACAGACCTTATTTCAGATGTCTAAACAAAAACATATTCTAAAAACCCATTGACTTCGAGATGAGGGAACCGGAAGTGCTAAAATGCTAACTCATTTCCGGGTTTTAAAACTACAAACTTAGGCGCCCTGTAGGGAAGGTTACTACAATAAATGTAGATGTTGATATGGGTTCTAGTTGAGTTTGCATAGCTTCAAGAAGAGCGCTTTATCTTAAACATCGCATGTATTTTGGACAACTTGCAGCAAGAATGCTGCAGTGGGTGATTATGTCAAAACACAACACGGAACAAAGCTACTTAAAGACACTTCCTGATGTTTTTTTTGTCAATACTGTCAATAAAATGGCACCAAATCCTTTTCATCCATATTCAAGTTCTAACTTTCAATCTCCTCTCCTCAATTGCGGCACTTTTTTGTCTCAGGGCTGAGGTTTGTTGTTGCTCACTTCAGCCACTTTCTCAATGTTTTCCGATTTTCTCATTCCAGAGTTGCTGTCATGTTTCTCTTCTCTCCCGCCACTCTGCCTCCACAAAAGCTAATTGTGTGAAATTATGCTGTCTGCCTCAAGTCATTGGTAGTCCATTGTTAGTAGTTTCTTTTTCAATGAAAATTACCAAGTTTCATGGTCTATTCTGTAAGAATTATAAATCGTCAGACAATTACATCTTACTAGTCACTGGTGTTTTATTACAACAGTTAACTGGGCTTAACTATTAAAAATATTGACTTTCTTGGCAATTTTATGAATTTAACATGGCTGAATGCAACATACATTGGACCAAACTTAGTGTTTTCCAGGACTTACACAATTATTCATCTCAAAGTTGTAAAATTGTACAATCAACAATGTGTACTCTGACAGAAATTGCTGAAATTAATTAATGCACTTTGCATAATGAGATTGATTTGGAGGGTGTATATGAGGCTGACATTATTATAATTATATACTGTTGCCATAGTCATGTATTACATACATTATACATACATTATTATCAATTAATCTGCAGATTATTTTCACAATTCACGTGACATGTCAGAAAATAGTGAAAAATGGGCATTACAATTTCTTAAAGCTCAATGTAATGTCAGCAGATGTCTTAAACAAATAAATGCAGCAAATCCTCACAATTAAGAATTAGGGATGTCTGGCAAACGATTACTAGATTAGTAAAACAGTTCCAGATCATGTCTGAGATAATGTCTAACATATTGGGGATCAAATCGTTGCGTTTATTCAACAAAACATTTAAAGAAAACAAAACCAAAAAAAGATATATTCATTAGTAACAGTACTGGGTAAAATATGATTATCAGTTATCAAATATCCATATCAGTCTCCAGTGTCGGTCAGACTGGAGTGCATGCTAAAACTGTAGGATGCCAGATGGACCCATTACTATAATACTCCTTGATTTGTGTTTGTTTGTTTTGATTTTAATTTGGCACCATCAATCATTTTGCAACAGGATGGCTCTCTTGCTTTAATAATTCTTGTAATAAGAATATTCATTTGTTTTAAACATTCCATTTCGGAGCAATCATATTTGGAATAATTAATTTGTGAATACAATCAAATGCCTCATTAGCAGAACAAAGAAATGACCCACATCCAAGAGAAAAAAAATCTTCAAGAAATATATTTAAAGATTCAGGATCAGATCAACATCTAATCATTTGAAGCACCAACGACTCTGAGCACTCTGAGAGAAGATGACATATGATGTAGCAGACTGAAAAAGTCATGTGACCCGGCAACTAAATAACATGCAAATTGAAAGGCAGCAGTGAATTGCACTCTGAGGAGTTATTTGCCCTGTGGAGAGTGCCACTGGCAGCCAGTGTGCTAGCACGCACGTCCACTGAGTGAATATGAAACCATTTGGCCTGCTGCCTCCGGTTCCAAACATTCAGATCCTCTGATGGACTACTCTTCTGTAAGAGTGCTTAGCGTCCACTTTGAATAAATTAACTAGAATTTTCTTTGTACACTCTGACTTCACGAATGCCACAATTTGGCAACAATGCTTCCCCCTGTTTCCTGGAGGGCCATTTTTCTGAAAACACATCTCATGCTGAACACAAAATTTGATTCAAATTTGAATTTACCCATACAACTCATTTGAGGTTTAACATGACATTATTGTCTAAGAAAACATCCTGCGTACCAGGGGTTCCCAATCTTTTTCAGCTCGAGATCCAAAAGAGAAATTTGTTGTTTCCCCGGGACCCAAATTTACAACACAACAAACCATGAATTTAAAATGTATATGACATGTATTCATTTCATTAGAAAAGTACATCACAGCAATAATGAAATTTGCTGAGTGCAATATTCATTTTCTTACCACCTCATAACGAACGTGCACTGAAAAATGATGACATAGAAGCAGTAAGTCAATGCACTCACTGTCAGCACAGATGAACAGCAAAAAAATAACAATCTTCTATTTTAATTCTGAACATGCATTCACATGTCATTGGCGATCCAATAACAGCAGGTCCGTGACCCATTTTGGGTCCTGCCCCTGACCTTGGGAAGGACTGCTGTAAAGCTTTCTTGGCATTCTTGATCTACAGTTCTTTCACTTTTATTTCACATCCTTAAAGGCACTCTGAGGAAGATTCATTTTGTGTTGATTTCAGCGCCTCCTTCAGACAAAAACAGTATGTTTCAACATTCCTCAGTAATGTCTTCATAATAATAAGCCAACAACAAGATATATCTGTGTAGGAAGGCCGACATTATAATTTTACATTATAAGCCAGTTGTACTAATGTCCACCGTCCTCTGTAGTCTTTCTGTTATGCTAACACACTTGTAGCAGCA
>JAOVVB010024759.1:0-15911 GCA_028570985.1 Heterobranchus longifilis | reverse complement strand
AGAGGTCAAACCAAAAGATATTATACCTGAAATGTCAGTAATAATCCCTTATTTCACAGAAAAGCTGTGCATGTATAACTATGGCAAGTATGACAGGTCAAAGTTGAACCTGGATGTCGATCTGTAAACTCTGATATGTTTTCACTACACAGTTTAAGAAAAGATAAGATGCACGGTAATACATAATATATAGACTTGGCTTACATAGCAAAATAAATATCTACAATGTATAATGTATATGCCATCTATGCATTTATTTAATTTTTCCAGTTCCCCTTAATTTTCTGTCCTTGTTTTTCCTTTAAAACATGTTTGATCGCCTGACTGCTGATTGTCATGTTGGACTTCTTTTTTAGTGACGTTCCTCGGTCTCAGTTATTAACTAGATGAGTATAATGAATGGCTGTAGCAACGCTTCAATTATTTTTTATCATCAAATAATATGCCAGTTATTCACTCAACTACTTGACCAATTATTTTGTCTATAAAATGGCTCATTATAATTTCCCAGAACCCAATGTCATGCCTTCAAATTAGGGCTGCACAATAAATAATTTTTTAGTCGTCCTCACGATATCAACTTGCACGATAAACACATATACTCGTGGATTTCCGGTACCTTGAAAGTGCTTGAAAATTGCTTGAATTTTACTGTATGAACCCTGTTGATGTCACTTAAGAAATTTCTGTGATATGAACTTTTGGGCTTTTGAAAATGTCTTTTTGCCTCGTGCATGAGCTTTCATTGTGGGGATTCCCAAACGTTTTTTTGTGTGTGTCTGCACTATCTGGCTTCTGTGGGAGCTGTAGATGTCTGTGGGGCCCGGTGCACACCCAGAGTTCAACACTCAGCACTGGAGTTAATGTAGGCAAATGAGATTCTCCTGACCTCAGCACTAGCGGGAGCAGAGAGCCCTGCCACTGCTGAGGCCCACAGCACACAAAGGCCGGCGTGCTTCTATTGTGTTTTTGTCATTAGCAATTTGCCAGCTCTTGGTTTGGCCCCCTCACTGATTTCCTGTGGTGATATCTCCAACCAGCTGCCTTATCGCCCCCATGTACCTACGGCGGAGGGGAAATTACAGAAGCCAGAACATTAATATAGATGCATCCTGAGCCCTGATATGGTGGAGTGTGACGGAGCTGCAGGATGTTTGTTATTTTCAGTCTTATCGGAACTGAGCGACCTGCCGCTCCAGGATGTGATGTAAAATATGATGTAAACAAACACGATGTGATGTAAAAACATGGTGCATATGGGTGAGAAAGAGGCTGAGTCTTTGTAATGTCCAGGCCTCAATTATGTGTAATGTGTGTATATATATAGATATATAGATATATAGACTACTTGCACCTGCTTTGTTTGCTCTTTGATAGCGAGCAATCAATCGCGCCCGTCAGTCATGTATCTGATGACTCTGTAATGTCCGCAGCTGGTTTGACCTGTCTGTAGTTCCTCATGAGATTGTGTGTCTTCTGTATTTCAGCATTTTCCTGTGTGTGCTGTTAGGGAGGAGCAGAAGGGCCTGGCAGCTTTCTGCTTTATTTATTTGAACAGGAGTCATTTGTCCCCCTGGGCCTCAGATGGCCTCTGCTGTGTTTGTTGTCTAAACCGTCACAAGGATGAAATATAAATATAACTATTTGGGCTAAATTAAATAAGGTGTGTCCGCATGTGCGAGAGACTAATCTGCCCCCCCATGTCGATCAGGTCTGGAGCATTTTTGCTCCGACTACAGTTGCATGTGCTGCCCTTAATCTTTTTCTAAGTAGGCTATGGATGACAGAACGAATAGCCTCAAGTGCTGCTATTTCAGGGGAAAAAACACTTTTAAAAGTTCTACATATCACATCGTGGACAGTTGAGACAGTATGCAGGAATATAAATCACCATCCAGACTGAGACTGACAATATACCTATTTCTAAGTGTGCCATCAACACAAGATTAATTGAATGAGCAGTAATAACTGTACCAATCTTTTGTATGTATGGATCATAGTACAGATCGTGGCCTTCCTTTTTATGTCCACTAATGTCGTTGTAATTACTAGTGTATCGTGAACTGATGAAAATGCATTTCAAGGGTGTAAATTTAACCTGAAACAATTAGTTGATTGACAGAAAATTGACCGCCGGCAATGGTTTTCTATATTTTATGTAATCGGAAGTTAAATATTTTTGAGTTTTAGACGATTTGAGTTTCGTTCGGTCGAACAAAACAAGCAACTCGAAGATGTCTTCTGGGAGCCGCTCTTTATTTTATACACCAGACAATCGGAAATATCTGACATTTATTCTCCATCATTATTTCTGTTAAACAGAAATTTTCCAAGGCCTTTGGAGTCTCTAACTCTACCAATTCTCTCCACCTTCTTTTACTTTTCTTTTTATTAGATGAAAGGATTTGCTGTCCTCCATTCATGGTCCTGAACACGGAGTGCAGCCCAGATGTGCTGGAGCAGATCAAGAGACAGGGACTCACATTCCCCTTCAGTAAGTGTTGTTTTTTACCTCAGTCATCCTCTAGATATTGAGCACTTAAATCTATACCCCATATACATTACTTCGACCTAATATTGTATTGTTAACCACTAACTGTAGTGTTTTATATAAACTCACTACCTGTCTCACATTTCTGTATTCACTGTCAAAGTGTAAGAAAAAACCTTATTTTGAGATATTTTTTCCCCTGCTGAAATTTCAACACTGCTTTACAGTATTGCACCAAGTTGGGTTACTGTGCTAAATTCTCAGTTTTTTTTTATCAACCTTTCGTTCTTTCTTCCTCAGTTTGCAAAACACGGGTGGCTCATGGAACCAACTCCCACGAGGTAAGAGGCCACAGGGCTCAGAGGTCACTCACACCCTCCACAGTTTGCTTTGTGCGAGCAGTAACACTTGTCCCGCCACAGGATTGTCATTTAACTCAAGTCCAAACAACAAAATCAGATAAAGTGCTGTACCTTCATGTATCTTTGCTGAAATCAATACCCCTGTCAGGCTGTACAAATACTCTTCATTCCTCCACACCCACTGCATTGACTTACGCCAGGATTTAACTAGACTGTTTTGGTTAATGAATATTTTCCTGAGTTTAGGCGTGTCGTTTTACGGCGTGTCCTCCTCCCGTCCCACAGATGGCCATTATCTTCAGTGAAGAGGACCTGAAGGACGTGAAGCCTCCCTGTGTGATCCAGAGCTTCATCAACCACAACGCGGTGCTCTACAAGGTGTTTGTGGTGGGAGACTCCTACACCGTGGTGGAGAGACCGTCACTGAAGAACTTCCCTCCTGGACCGCAAGGTGAGGAGAGAGAGAGAGAGAGAGAGAGAGAAGAGAGAGAGAGAGAGAGAGAGAGAGAGAGAGAGAGAGAGAGAGAGAGAGAGAGAGAGAGAGAGAGAGAAGAGGAGAGAGAGAGAGAGAGAGAGAGAGAGAGATGTAGCACGCAGGGCTTTTTATGCAATCAAAAGACAAATTGACATTCAGATTCCAATTTTAATTTAGTCCTACCTCAAATTAATCAATCAATTATAGAAACCATTCTGCTCTATGGAAGCGAGTGAAGTGTTTGCCCAGAAACAAACCTAAACTTTGAGCAATAGGAAAAACATCCAGTTGATTGATTGAAACCTTTAGGCCATTGAGAGCAAGCCTGATTACAGTCATATAAAACAAAAGCACACAAGAATTATATTATACATCAACAGTATAAAACAAGCAGACGAATGACATCAACATCAGTTCAAAGAAACACATGCATTTGCATTGGTCTATGTCTGTCAAAATAGATTTAAATTGATTAAAACTGATTTTGCAAATTGTTGCACTTGTGTGGAGCATAGTATTTAAAAGACACTTTCCCAATCTCAGTATGGATTGAAAATGCACACATTGAATTTTGTAAAAGCATCCTGCAGGTGCACAGGACAATGACTAGCAATGTATGCAGAGCTGAATTAGGCCAATTTCCATGATTATTGAAACTCCAAAAACAATCAATTAAATATTGGCTTCATCTAAAAGAAAGTGACCCCCACTCCTTCCACCACAAAGACCTGCAGGGCCAAGAGCTGAGCAAAGACAAGTCGCCTCACTCAACCTGTCCTGATGCTTCATCTTCTAACCCTGGTCTGCCTCAGGACCAGACTGAGACCAGGACTATCAGAGTCAACCAAGTTATATAACAACAGAAACAAAATCACCTCACTTATTGGAACACAAAAGCAAACACAAAGTAAAATGCAATGTTATCGTGCCCTAAAAAGACAGACACACTGTGGCACACTACCTGACCACAGTGACTGATGTTAAACAGAAACATGTTAACAAGGTACAGACTGATTGCTCACAGCCTGGCCATTGAAACAGGCTGATATACTGTAAGAAAACATGGCTGCCAAAAGAGGAGCGACTGTGCCAACAGTGCGGAGGAACGGCAGTATACAGAGCAGCACTTCCTCACACAAAATGTAAACCTGTCCGGGGAGAATTCTTCCCAAAACTCATTGATAGACATTTTCTGAATTAATGAATTGAATGCAATTAATTCTGAATTTATTGAAAAAAAAAAAAAATCATACTGGGGGAAATGAAAGAGCGCTGCGTTCTCGCAGGACAGTTTGTCTCTGCCTGCCACAACATGCGAGAATCAGACTGACCTGATCAATCTACACCACAGTTCCATTGTATTTGTTTACTCATGTTTTAAGTGCCTTGATTTTCTTGTAAAGACAATATGTTATTTCTGCTGTTGGAGTTTTGTCCACTGTTCATATGTAATATTATATGTCAAATGCTTTGGCAGTACTGTATATTGTTAACACAACACTTTAACCCCCATGACATTGATAAGTAGCCTACACAAACAACTAACAATTTTAATCTATTAACACACCATAATGTAGTTGAAAGCACATATAGGGACATTTCTCTGTGTTTATTGATATATTTGTTAAAAACAATATATATATATATATATATATATATATATATATAGCCTAATTCCTCCTGTGAAGCATCCATAAACAGTTAACGGATGACTGACAATACAACAGTTTGAATATGAAATGTGAAGTATTTCTTGTGTATATTTATTAATTAAGTGTGTATTTATAGAAATACTTCCTCCTCTCCATAGCAAACTCCATCTGCTGATGAAGGCCATGTGATGAGGCTGGCAGCTATGTGAGTTTTTTTTCATTGTTTTTTGTGAAACACTATTTCCAAGGTCAAGAATTAACCTTCATTTTGTCTTCATTACTTCTTCTTTTTTTAAGAGTTTTAAATGTAAATAAACAGTTGATGCATGTTTTATAAAAGTGTTTCAATCATTCAGAAACTATACACTGGTCACTGCTGCTTCATAAGAGAAGTTATACTTGTTGACAAATACACAACAACAGAAATTAGATGGATAACTCAAAACTTGGGAGAAAAAAAACTATCTGCATGGCTGCATTAGGGATGGTATTGTTTTACATTGTTCTATGCTATTTTACATGCTGACAACCTGAGTTTCCAGCAATATACCAACATTATACTTGTTTGATCATAAAAGCACTGAAGTTCAATACTCAGCCGTATAAGACCCATAATGACCAATGACTCTTTCAAGTGTTACCATACAATAAATCCTATAAAAAACAGTTTTTCTCCAGTAAACCTCAAAAGAACAGCGATTTATGTGCATTGACCCTTCATCATCAGATAACACACTAGTTAACTGTCATGTGTGTTGTTGTTGCACACCTCTAGCGGCCGCTCCCTGACGCCACAGCCTAGTCAATCTATTACAGAGGTCCACTACAGTATATATTGCAGGATCTCTTGGTGTGAGCCACGACTTACATTCCAGCACTGCACAGTGCACTATTGTATGACTACAATACTACAGTGTTTGACAGATCATGAAGTTAAAACTCCCCAATCCAGGCCTGGAGGACAGGATATTGTCCCATCAGCAGCTGGACATGCTGGAGGAGGAAGAGGCTGGGGACAGACCAAAATGGGACAACAAGGCCCAGTACATGCTGACCTGTGTTGGGTTCTGTGTGGGACTTGGAAATGTCTGGCGGTTCCCCTATCTGTGTCAGAGTCACGGAGGAGGCAAGTGATGCATTCATGGTTTACTGGACTTATTCCATATTTGACTATTTTTAATAACACTGCATGAAGAAAGAAAAAATAATTCATACAGCTTTATATCTCATCCAGACTTATATGTCTATATTAACATTTCATTTACAGGCATCATTATCTCCAAAAACATTTTTAATTACAAAATTATAAGCTCTCCAAAGTATATGTCTGCCTGCTACTGCCATCAACAATGCATTTTAGATTGTCTGTTTGTAAAACAAATAGAATACATTTTGGTTTTATGCCTGGAGCCAAAAGACGAGGGGTATCACGATTTAAATTCTAAATCGAAAAATCGATGGAAATGAGCTTTCAATTTCAACTATCAAAATCAAAAGCAGGATTGGTGATTTAAACAAATGATTTAAATTTGACCATATGGACTTAGTGTAGTACACTGCAAAAAAAAAATGGCGGTTATATCACGCTTGATACCATGTAGCCTATATTTTTAAAGAATAATTTGAAAACGTGAATGACAGTTGTCAGGGTATAAAACCAACGATCTGTTGATGTTTATGAATCAAGACTCGATAGTCTAACACAGCCGTCAGAGCTGAAAAAAAAAAATGTTTAAAGCAAAAATGTAACCAAATTGTGACCTTAAAATCAAAAGTCTAATCAAATCATGGATTTGGAGAATCGTGATGGGTCTACAAAAGACGTGTGACAGCCAACATGAAAGGGAAAGCCCTTTTACTTTGAGCATAGACTGATAAATGCACGTGCCCTATTGGGCACTGTTGGTAAGCCACAGATTTTTTTTTCCTGTGCTTCTATTTGATTTGATTTTTACGAGCATATTTTGACATTTTACATTGTTTTCATGTGTGTGTGAATGAATTGTTTGCTGTGATTTTATATTTTAATTGTCCCCATGGGGCAAATTACACATTTGAATTGAATTGCACTACAGTTCTGATCACAGGGTATGAGGTCTATATAATAGTGGACACCCTTCTCAAAGTTAAGCAGTCAATGAGCAATATCACTGATCCAGTAATGACTATATCCTACTAACATCTGTAATACAACAGAAGCAGCTTAAATCACATGCAGCAGTGCAGACTCAAAAAGATTGCTTCTAACTGATATGCTCAGATAAGAAGTGTTACACCCTCTAACAGACATCCTTGTAAAGGCCTTACTGCAAAGGCTAGCATGGATTGTACATTGTACATTGTATTATAAACCTAACTGCATTCACTGTCAGACTTTATCTCAGCATGTATTCATGTGCACCCTAAATGATTAACATCAAGATGTTGAAATGTATTTTTATGACAGATTTACTGTCACCATGACATCACTAACAGTTACTTTGTTTTTCCTCCAGGTGCATTTATGATACCATTTCTGATCCTGCTGGTTCTTGAAGGAGTCCCACTTCTATATCTCGAGTTTGCCATTGGTCAACGTTTAAGAAGTGGCAGTTTGGGAGTTTGGGCTACAGTTCATCCCTATTTGACTGGCATTGGTGAGAAACATCTTACACAATGTTTGATACAAGTAGTTGGAAAATGCCTTGAAGGGACAGTTTACCCCAAAATCAAAACATTTTACATATTTTTCCTCTTACCTGTAGTGATATTTATCATTATTTTGGTGTGAGTTGCCGAGTGTTGGAGATATCAGCCGTAGAGATCAAGAGATGTCTGTATTCTCTGGAATATAATGGAACTAGATGGCACTGTGAGCAGTTTCATCAAGGAACTATTTTATTTCTGTATCACCACGCAGAAGGAAAGAGGATTACAAGAAAGCCCTCTGAGATAGCTAACGTTACAGCTCAGCCGAGGAGGATGCCATCGATGTTTATATCTTGTGCTGTCATGAGCCTCTCGTCCTCTCGTCCTTGTGCGCTGTGATACGGTTGGTAGGCCTGTCACAATAATTACTATAGTGACTTATTGTGCAATATATGGGCATGACCACAATCATTTTTTCTGACCTTGATATCGACTGTTGTGTTTACATGCGTGTTTGTTTACATAAGAATGTCCCCAACATTTTAGCCAATACGATGCCAGAATAAACAGCAGGGCTGCCCCTACCATTATAAGACTTTGGTCTGTGGATTATCTTGAGTAACCATGTCATGATTTCCAGAAAGAGAATTTGCTGTTTTTCGAATGTATTTTTTGGCGCTTTGAGCAATCTTTAGATACATTATATTCATGGTCGATATCTCCAACACTGAGCAACTCACACCAAACCAATCTAGATTTATAAATAGCAAGACAGGTAAGAAGAAAAATATGCATTTTTGAGTTTTGGGTGAACCGTCACTGAAACCATTTCAAAACATTCATTGGCAGGTATTGCATCCATGTGTGTATCTCTGACGATCAGTCTCTACTACAACACCATCATTGCCTGGATTATGTGGTACTTCTTCAACTCATTTCAAGATCCTCTGCCTTGGAGTCAATGTCCTATGAATGCCAATTTAACAGGTAGTGCTACAACTGGTACTGTACTTCTGCAGAATACAAATTAAATTAGAAATGTTGGCTTCGTGACACATGATGTTGTTAAATTTTGTCAGGCGCTGTGTCCGAGTGTGAGAGGAGCTCCCCTGTGGATTATTTCTGGTACAGGGAGACCCTGAACACAACTCCAACGATTGAAGAAGATGGCGGTCTACAGTGGTGGATAGTGTTATGTCACATTTGTGCTTGGTCTGTGCTCTATATCTGCATCATTCGTGGTATTGAGACCTCTGGGAAGGTACAGTACATTGCTTATATTACAATAATTTAATTCAGCTAAACACTAATTGTATGAATACTTTATTTTGCCAAGGCTGTGTATGTGACTTCAACCCTCCCCTACGTGGTGCTGACTATATTTCTGATCAGAGGGTTGACCCTGAAGGGCTCTCTGAGTGGAATAAAGTTTCTCTTCACGCCAGATGTAAGTTGCATTTTAAAAAAAAATCATCTTAGCAATCACACTGGTCTCAGCCTGGCATCGCCAGGCTAATTCGCAAATGCGTATTAGTCCGGAACCTCTCAGTTCATTTTGAATTTCCAAGGGGCGTTATCAAGGACACAGACCAAAATGCCTCTGGATGCAATTGGATAGACCTACAACCAACCAGAGCAACGAAATGTGACCTACAACAAACCAGAGCAACGAAACATGGCCGACAACCAACCAGAGCAACAAAACCTGACCTACAACCAATCAGATAACAAAACCTGACCTACAACCAATCACAGAAACGAAACCCGACCTACAACAATCAGAGGCGCTGAGCGACACATGCAGGTTGGGTGCTTGGTCAGTTTTGAAGCAGGAAAAAAATGGCGGCCTGGTCACAAACTTTCTCAAATTACAGCGAAACAGTACACTAAAATGTGTTTCTGAAAACATTCTAGGCAATAAATAGGCAATACAATAACAGAATATAGAATATTTTTTGCAAGGGTTAAGTTTAAATTTTTTCCATGAAATGTATTTTTTAAATCCATGGGATCTTTTACCAAATGTCTGGCTATTTTAGTCCTCTGAATAGACCTCAGCCATATTAGCCTCATTAGAGGTACCATATATCCTATGCTGAGCAATAACCAGTTGATCCATAATTGTCTACTTTACTAATTCTTCCAGTTAACAGAGCTGGTGAAGCCGTCGACGTGGCTCGATGCGGGTGCTCAAGTTTTCTATTCCTTCTCTCTGGCTTTTGGTGGTCTTATTTCCTTCTCCAGCTACAACTCAGTGCAGTAAGTAATTTTTCTTTTGAAGTTACAGGCAATTGCACTGGACTATAAATAAAAATATTTTTTTTCTTTAGTAACAACTGTGAACAGGATGCAGTGATCATCTCTACCATCAATGGTATCACCTCCATCTATGCTGCAACTGTCATTTACACCATCATTGGCTTCAGAGCAACAGACAGATTCGACAACTGTCTTGCTGGGTACATTATATCTTTTTTGTCAAATTATACATTTTAGCAGTGCTTTTTTTTTTCTTCAGCAATACATTAACTGTGAAACAATTTTTAACCTCACAATTTTGGGGTTTTAGAAACATCCTAGCATTACTAAATGCATTTGAGCTTCCTGAAGGCAACATCACTGACAGCAACTACGATCAGGTTTTTCAACATCTTAATGAAACATACCCCGAGGTTATTCAAGAGATGGATCTTCAGACCTGCAACTTAGCTACTTTTCTTAGTGAGGTAAGATTACTTATGCACCAGCGTTCTTGTTATTTTCAAATGATCCCTGCCATGCTTTGCTACAACTCTGTGCTGTGTTTGGGCTTATAGGGAGTTGAAGGAACTGGTTTAGCCTTCATTGTGTTCACTGAGGCAATCACCAAGATGCCCTTCTCACCGGTGTGGGCCATCCTTTTCTTCATAATGCTCTTCTGTCTCGGCCTGTCTTCTATGTTTGGTAACATTGAGGGCCTTCTAGTGCCACTGCAAGACCTCAAAGTTTTCCCTAAGACATGGGCAAAAGAGATCACCACTGGTAACTCCCACATCTATTCTCTCATTTTACATTAATAAGGATTTTTTGTATTTTTTTTTAATCAACTCTTTGCTCTCCTTCAGGTGTAACGTGCGTGACTTGCTGTCTGGTGGGTCTGATATTTCTGCAAGGCTCAGGGAACTACTGGCTGTCACTCTTTGACACCTACGGAGGATCCATCCCTCTGCTAGTTATCGCATTCTGCGAGATGGTCTCAGTGGTGTACATATATGGGATAGACAGGTGATATTCTTTACAACTCTGTTTATGTCTTTCATCAATTAAGAGCTGCAAAGAGATTTTTAGAGCTGCAATGATTAGTCGACTAAACAATTAGTCGATCGACAGAACAACTATTTTCATAATCGATAAATCATTAAAAGTAATTTTTCATGCAAAAATGGCAGAACATTTAATATTTTAATATTTTGTATCATATTAAACTGAATATCTTGGGGTTTTGGACTGACAAAACAAAATGTTTCACTAATGTCTGACATTTTATACACCAAACAATTAATCGAGAAAATAATCTGCAGATTAGTCGATAATAAATGTAAAAAAAAATGTTAATTGCAGCCCTAAAAAAATATGTTATGGTACCACAAGCATCCCACACTATTATTGCACCACCTTTATTAAGGAAAGCTTTTTAGCTGTTGTGTTATTCTGTCTACAAACTCTTGGCACTGATGTATGCGTGTCACTGTTCTCCTAGGTTCAATGACGATGTTAAGTTCATGATTGGACACAAACCCAACTTCTTCTGGCAGGCATCGTGGACAGTCATCAGCCCGCTAATTATGTTTTTCATCTTGGTCTTTTACTTCATCACTAAAGTTTCTGAAAAAATCTTTTACAAAGCCTGGGATCCTGAATCGGTAAATATGCATTTATTTTAAGATGATCTCCCTAGAATTATTGATATCGTCTTATCTTTTAAAACATACTGTCATGTACCACTAGAAAACTCAAAATATAGCATATTCTCTCTGTCTTTGCAGGACAAATTCCCCACACTGGTGGAAAAGCCGTACCCAGTCTGGATCTATGTGGCCATCTTTATATTGGCAGGGATACCCAGCATTGCTGTGCCTTTAGCTGGTGTCTGGAAATGTATAAAATCAAAGAAGAGGAATAAGTCACATCTCTATAATATGTCTGACCAAAGTCAAATGAACGGCGAGAGAAAAAAATCCCCAGCCTAATATTCTGGTAAAATCCACAATTTTCTCTTTTTCAGGAACATTTAAGTGATATGGTTTAATTGACACAATTTTAAAATAGGAGGCGTGTGTCCTCAGTCACCTGTGACAGCATGTAAGCTCTCACTTCTTAGCAGTGAATCAGGTGACAATATGAAAAGCTGTACATTTCAAAAGACACAGTTACAGAACAGCTTGCTTTAAAGTTGGTGTGTTTCCTGTTAATTCAAATACTTCCTCCACCACAGTATCTTAGTCGTAAAAAAGAGCTTGCCTTCTAAAAAGACCATAATATGGTGGAGTGAAGGTAACTCCAAATTTGAATATAATGATATTATGGCCATCATCTGTTTATTTTTAGGAAGATGGTATGAACCATTAAGCACAATATCTGAAGTGAAATGACGGAGCACTTGCGATGAGCTCTGCGTCATTATCTGTTCTTGAAGCTGGAGAGACTCTGGATCTGAATCTCTGCTGAGCAGATGGACCCTGAGACAACATCCAACATTAAGTTTTCCATAAATCTAGTTAAGGCACGATTTTACTATAAGCCCAATAGATTTCTATCCCAGGGCCCCGTCGTGGGTTGATCCTTCAGTGGGGTTAACTAGCATTTGACAGATATTAAACAATTAGATTTTGAGACTGGGAGGAGGTGCTGCCCCAGAAGGAAGCTGACTTCGAGCCATGTGATGAAGGTACACCTATCTGTCCAGCTGGGGTCACTATTGTGACGTGTTTGAGAAGTGAAATAAATATTGATTAAATCAGCTGCATATTGTTGAATCCCTTAGTTTCTGCATTTGCCTGTAATTTGTAAAGTGAATTATACCATGTGTGCTTTATGACTCTAATCCTAAATTAAGAATAATGGATGTGACTGATTGAGATCTGTGTGAATATGATACAGAATAGAAATTCAGTACAAGGCATTTTGAAAAGTGTTTTTGGTGACTAAGTCTGATAAGAAACTCCATACATGTTTTTTTTCTGGTGTAAGTGGTGTTTGGTAATTACTTCTGACTGAAATAACTCAGACTGCGTGCAAATAACGGTAATGTAAACTGCATCACGTAATGAATTAAAAAGGTACAACCACATGTTTACTCCCTGGGTTCCTTATTTATGCTGCCTTGTATTACAATCAACTGTTATCGCCTCTGTATCATGCCGCTTTACATAAGGGCTTTTTATTAAACAAACAAACCACATTGTTCCCACAGCTTCAAGAGCTAACAAGAAAAATGAGGCTGATAAAAGAAAATGTCGCCCCTTCGTCTCCTGATACAAACAGGTAACAGGTCACCACTCCCCTTCTCTTTAGACGACAAGTCAGACTAAAAAGATTTGCCTCTTAAAATATATTGAAATTACAAAGGACAAACAAGTAATGGATAAAGACTCTGGAAGTGCTGAGCAGACGGAGGCTGATGGATTTAAAGAGATCACAGAAAGACCAAAATGGGACAATAAAGTTCAATATTTGCTGACCTGCATAGGTTTTGCTGTGGGACTTGGTAATGTGTGGAGATTTCCATATTTGTGTCAAATCTATGGTGGAGGTAAGAACATTTCATTTACAGTGTGCTTTATAATGTTAACACAAAAAGTAAAGTGGTACAGTCTGTTTTCATTTAGTTTTCCATGACGAGAAACATTTTGCAGTCAATAATCCAAAGGCTCTCAATAATTTTTTTCTTCTTTTGGTTCTTTGCTTTTACCTTTTGATCTAAAAAAATGACTTGAATTCATTGTCTGTTATTTACTGTCTGACCCGAGGGATTATGTTACTTGGCTACCACCAATGATTTAGGGAGAGATAATACTTCTGTGATTATGTGACTGTGGCACATTTGTTCTTTTTTTACTTTAGACAATTGGATAGTTCACTACTACACAATGGATGGATACTTTATCAAATTGTTAAAATTGTGACAAAATGTTTTCTCTGCTCCATACAGTGGTGTGTAAACTACACAATAGATTAGTGAAATAATGAGGGAAAACAGTTACACTACTGTATGGTGTTAAGGTGTTAAGATATATTGCTGTGTATCAGTGAGTGAGTGAGATAAAGCTCTGCTTGTTGATAATAAAAGGCCCAGTAATCATAAACTGAATGACCTTCAACCATAAAGGCAGTGCCAACATTTATTTTAAAGGTGAAGTTAATTGCTTACTGAGGAATTAATCATGTGTATTGTTTTATTGTCAGTTATCACAATAACTTTGGCCTTCATTATCACTTATACACTTGCTTTATTTCAAGGGGCGTTTCTGATTCCGTATGTCATTGCCTTGGTGTTTGAGGGACTTCCTCTGCTGCACATGGAGCTGGCCATCGGACAGCGGCTCCGCATGGGAAGTGTTGGAGTGTGGAATTCAATCTCCCCTTATATGGGAGGTTTAGGTGAGAAGGTTTGGTATCTGTGAACTTTTGCCGTCCATGATATACACACATTTCTTGGTGAATAATGTCAGTGTGTATACACACAGGTGTGGCATCCTTGATAGTATCCTTCCTAGTTGGTCTGTTCTACAACATGATCTTGGCCTGGATCCTCTGGTACTTCTTCCACTCCTTTCAAAGTCCACTTCCCTGGAGGGACTGCCCATTAAACTTGAATCATACTGGTGACTTTTACATCATAATAATATAAATTAGCAATGAATGACAGATAGTCCCGTTAATTAACCATGATATGAATAATCTCTTTGATACAGGCTACATAAGTGAATGTGAAAAGAGCTCTGCAGTGAACTATTTTTGGTATCGTGAAACACTGAACATCACACCAAACATCGAGACCAGCGGCTGCTTACAGTGGTGGCTGGTGCTGTGTCTTGCATCTGCTTGGTGCCTCTTGTACATCTGCTTCATACGTGGAATTGAGACTATTGGAAAGGTAATTTACCTGTTTGATGTAATGATAAAACATAGTTTTATTCTTGTATCTCCGAGCCCAGATACTAATTAATGGCAAAATGTTGGAAACATTAGAGTAACACTGGCTTTCCTCACACAGATTCACATGAGCAAAAAAAAGGACACATTAATATGAAATGGACTATGCACGTAGAAATACAGCTGGCTTATCATATAATGATAACTATAACGATAACGATGTGAGCACTGATGGATGACAAACTTCTGTAAGCAGCGGCGGCAAGCAGGCTCTGCCGGCGCCCTACATGTTCCAAATCAATTAACTTACATAAAAGAGGGAGGGAGGGAGGAGGAGAGAGCGAGATGGTGTTGATTTCAGTGAGTCATGTAAGGCTAGAAGAGAGAAATGCATCCCACTGTAGATTCCTCCAAAGTACCCAAATAAAGTTCTGGCCTCAACTTTTATCACTGGCAAAAAAATCACCACACATACAGTACAAGTTACAAATCTAAATTTAACAGCTATAAAAACCTGATGTCTCCAAAACAGCAGAATTACAATAAGTTCAGCAACAGCAGGACTCACCAGTCATGGTGTTCAACATGTTGTTTTCACATATGTCCGGGTAAAGGTTGCATTAAAGGCCATACAGGTGATGGATGGAAGATCTAAACAAGTGACAGGAACTAAATAGGCACGAATAGACCTATATGAATTACTTTACTGACATTTCAAAAGCATTACACATATGCCAACAGCAGAATGGACGAGAAACTACGGCTATGTTGTGCTACATTTTCAATAAAGACTGAAACTCTTCTGGCATTACACCAACTCCAATCATAAGAGGGCCAGTGCCCTCCTTAGATTCTGCTCCTGAATTGTCAAAAGTCAGGTCGATTGGCGCGAGCAGAAACCAACTTCGAGAGCCTGTGAGAACGTGTATGCCCTCCAGCGCTCGCCAAACAGACACTCTTGCTGCTCTGTGCACTTGCTGCAGTTCTATACACACACAGACACAGACACAGACACAGACAGACACACACAGACACAGACAGACACACACAGACACAGACAGACACACACAGACACAGACACACACACACACACACACACACAGACACACACAGACACAGACACACACACACACAGACACACACACACACAGACACAGACACACACAGAC
>JAOVVB010024741.1:0-15912 GCA_028570985.1 Heterobranchus longifilis | reverse complement strand
CACAAGGAAGAGAAGGAGGAAGGACAGGAACAGCTGTAGACGAAGGGACAGAGAGAAGCAGCACACTGGCCACTGGGTGACACGAGGGAGTGGGAGGAGAACCTCGCACATGGCTCAAGGCAAAAAAAAAAAAAAAAACCTAACTAAAAAAAATAAATAAATGTGCCCTGTTAACACTGAACAAGACACAGAGAGCCATCTTGTTAGCAGTAGCAGGCCTCTAAATCTCCCTAATGGTCCTCGGCTCTGATCTCGTTCTCGCACCAGAATGTCAAGCACGAACAACAGGCGACCCCAACAACAAATATTGTTGATTCCTCTACCTGCATAAAATGCAGATGTTTGTTTTTTTTTTGTTTGTTTTCTTCAAATTCTGTGACAGAAAAATGTCCCAGTTGCATTTAAAGCGGAACAAAGCAGGGGGGAAAAGGCGCACAAGGTCATGAAATATGAATCGAAGCTCCGAGCAGCTGGGACGGAGCTACAGGTCTGTGTTCTTACAGCCGTGGCCTATCTCTCTCTCTCGGGGAGACGCACACGCGCGCGCACACATTTCAGTAGTGTCACTGACAGATAGAAAAAGAGACAGAGAGATCGCTGCTGTGACCTTTTGCCCCGCTGTCGTCCAGCAGCACCTTTCCCCTCAAACCCAAAATGTCCTTAAGCTGAAGCACTACAGTATCAATCACTACATGTGTATCGTAATAATAATTATAGTTTCTTTATTTTCAACTTTTTACAAATCCTGCTATTTTACACCCTCACACACACACACACACACGTACACACACACACACTCACACATAAACTGAATTCAAGTGCACAATGTCTCCCAGCCCCTACAGTTATCTGATGAGAAAACAAAACAAACGTCGTAACGTCCCGGGAGACAGTTCAGTCTGTGAACGAGGCATGCCCACAGCAAAGTAAATATAAAGCAAGAATTTCAATTAATGAGGGGGGAAAAAAAGCACACACACAGAAAAATAACAATGAATAAAACGAGTCGTTAAATAAAACAGAAACATCGATGAATTAATTCAAATCAGTGTATTTTAGTTTAAGCTTCTGACATAGTTTGGAAAAAAATATGTACTGCAAACATAACGGAATCTGCCAATACTACAGTATGAACAACTTTTTCCAAAAAAAAAAAAAAATCTGGGGTAATTAAAAAAAAAAAATTAAAAAAAAAAAAGGTCACGCACACAAGCAAACTATGATGAGGCTATTTGAATTTTTAACTTTTTATTATTCATTTCTCCTCTTAACGGTTTTCTTTTTAAAGGAAGCTGTTCATCAAAGAGCATTTTGTTCATATATAGTTATTTTTTACAGAGGAAAATACTGTACAACCTTTTTTTTTTTCTTCTCAAAACATCTGGAGGAATATCATCTACACACATTATTATTCCCTATATTACGATCGTTTATTTCCAATGCCAAGCTCCGGAGATAATTCATGATCAGTGTGTCCACTTCTCGGTCGAACATATTCGCTGGATATGAACCAGAGGGTGGCTTTGACAGATTTATAATTTAGTACTACAGTAAGTGAGCGTTGCCATGAACTTCTTAAAAATTCATTTAAAAATCACAGTCCGTATTAGTGTTTCTCATCAGGGCGCCGTTTTTTTTCTGGCGCACCGGTTTCCTTGTTTTGTTTTTTTTTCTTTCAAACTGTCGAATCACAGAAGCAAAAATAAAAACCAGTCTTTAAATAAATCACAGAACAACAGTTCTTCGTCACACTAACATCTATTTGTGCATTAAAGCAAAAGTGAACTAAAACAACATCTTTAAAGCAAAATTCCCTGTTAAAAGATATATATCATATTTTTTTTTTCTCAGACGGTAAAAATGAACCTAAAAAGTGCAATAACACCCTAGAAATTTCTCATTGGAAGGTCACATAAATATTAAATAAAAACCGTTACAACAGGAGCTCAACCACAGCCATAGTGAATGGAAACAAAAATGCCTTTTGGGACATTTTTTTCGGTCTGTAAATTTTCGACATAAAACACACTCCCGGACGCTTCCTCTGTCATCCCCTCTTCGCTCTGCATCTGAGTGACTCATCGTTTCCTCCGGTCAGTCTGACCCCCCCCCCCCAACCCCCCCCCACATCCTGACTCTGCGGCCGTTAATCACGACCTCGCCTGCTTACAGATCGATATGCTTCTGACTAACAAAACAACAAAACATCGTAATGCAAAGATGCAAATGGTAACAAAAATATTTTTTAAATATGCTTATGAGTTATCTATCATCATCATCATCATCATCATCATCATCGTGGTCAGCTAATATAAAAGTGCACTATCCACACACAAACTTGATTCCTCCGCAGGGGGGTAAAATTACAAAGGGCTGAGCTTGGTTTTGGTGCTGGTCGAACATTTCTAGCAGAATGTCAGAGAACTGTTGAGACCGGCGGCTTGCTGGACGCCCGACTGCCGACACTGACCAAATATTTACTGGTCAATTCCAAAGAAAGACATCAGAGAGATGGGAACAAGCAAAATGTAACTCCCTTTTCCCTCAGTGTCTCATAATAATTAATAATAATATTAATATTAATACAGAAATCAAATGTTTGAACGCATCCTGTTTCTCCTTAGTGATTGACGTCCCTTTTTTTTCTACGTATCCACGGCCCTGCACTTCACGTCGCCTGTGCCCGCAATTTCCTTTTGTATATCATCGTTCACACACACACACTTACATATATAGTTATATAGAGAGATTTTTGTTTTTCTAACGTTTTTTTTTGTGTTTTTTTTTTAATCCACACACAAAAAAGTGAAAAAAATGAAAATAAATTAAAAGTCAAACATGCACGCACACAAAAAGACTGATGTGTAGTAAAATGCTTTACATTGCTGCCCCGCGTGTAAACCAGGGCCTAATTCTGTGTGTCTCCGTTCATATTTTTTTTTAATGCATAATTGAATTAATAATGTTGGTCATCTTGTAAACATCATAATAAATCATTTCGGGCCGTCATTTTTCTCCACGCCGTTGTTGTTTTTTGTTGTCGTCTGAAGTCTCTAAACATGATAAATGAGGCCACTTTCATTTTTGTTTGTTCATAGTACACAGAGTATTTCTTCACTTCCTACAGTCACTGCTAGTTGTTTTTTTTTTTTTTTTTTCATGGGTCAACGTCTTGCTTTTCCAGTCGGGAAGTATCAGTGTGGTTAACGGAAGCATCGAAACTCTCGCCATTGTCCTTTACGCCGTCGGGCTCCGCCATCAAATCGTCATTTGAGTCAGTGTTGAGCTCCTCCTCCTCTTCTTCCTCCTCCTCCTCTTCTTCCTCCCCCGCGTGCACCTCCTCCTCCGGCGACAGGTCGTCTTCGGCCTCTCCGGATGTTCCCGTGGTGTCGTCCTGAGCTGCCGGCAGACCCGGCGGCGGCGGCGCCGGGTTGTGGCTCGATCGCACCACGTCGTGGTGCATCTTCTTGCTGAGGTCCAGAGAGTCGCTGAGACCCAGACCGGCGGCGTTCTTCAGGAAGAACAGGGAGCTGCTGGTGTCGGTGCCCAGGTTGAGGGAGCCGTCCAGGCTGATGGAGGACGGCGCGTACAGGTGGTTGTAGTCGGACCCGATGCCGCCCGTTGGGTACAGCATGGAGGGAGCGCTGCTGTTGATGCTGCGGGACAACCCGTGGAGGCCGCTAGGTGAGGAAGTAGAAAGACCCATGGAGACCGGAGGGACCGCCGACACACTTCCTCCCATGTGGTGCAACGCTTCCTGTTTGGGCGACACAGACGGCAGCTCGCCGCGCTCCTGCTTCTCGTGCTTTCTCTTGTGGGAGTCCATCTGGGACATGCCCACCACCGTGTGCTTACACTCGGGGAAGGTGCAGTGGAAGTGCGAGCACTTGAGCTTATATTTGCAGTCGGGGACCTCGCAATCGACGCTGGAGCTGAACTGGCAGAAGCCGGCGGCGCTGATCACGTCTTGCTTGCCGTGGTGCTTGCGGTGCGCCGTCACCTTGGTGCTGTCGGTGCAGCGGAAGCCGCAGCGCAGACAGTGGAAGTGGGTGCTGTTGCCCGAAAACTGGCAGTCGGGGAAGTTGCAGCTGAGCGAGGATTTGAAGCGCTTGAAGTCGTCCAGGACCAGGTTGTCCACGCGGTCGTGGTGCTGCGCGTGCTTGTACATGTGGGTGCGGCCACAGAACTTGTAGCCGCAGTTTTCGCGTGTGCAGTGGTAGTGTGTCACCTTCAGAGAGAACTGGCAGCCCGAGTCCTTGCAATTCTCGTAGAGGTCGTAGCGGCGGAAGCCCTCCAGCATCATCCCCTCGTCCAGCATCTTACGCGACGACGCGGTCTTGCGACGCTTGCCGAACGGCGACATGTCCTCGATGATCCAGAAGCGCTTCTTTGCACCGGTTGCCGTGGGAATGGAGATGGTGTTGCCTGAAAGAAGGAAGGAAACACATTAAACGATAATCACTTGGTCCACAAAAGTAAAACTACAAGCAAATTACATTTCGAGACCAACCTGGTTGAAACTCTAATGTGCGAACTTACTCAGCCAGAAGTGGTTCACAGCTGAGTAAGCACGGAGAGCCACACTTTTTTTTTATTATTCCTAATTCCCAGAATGATTAAAGGAGGGGGGGAAATGATAGATTGACTTTGGAACATGACACTTTTACAGGGTGTCTCCAGCCTCCAAACAGAGGCGGAGCTGTGGGTCTTAACCGACCCTCTTATCTCCATGTTGTTTTATGAGGGGGCACCCACCTTTTGCTACACCCTGGGGTCACTGCTAATGATGTGATCCCTGTTCTGCAAGACAGGAAGCAGTGGGCCTCGATAAAACTTGAGGCGTGATTAAAATAAGAGGCTGTTGATGCCGCCTTGTTAATGGAAGCTAAACAAGGACCAGGCTTCTTACTACAGGTGTCAAATTTACTGCTCTATCTCTAAATCCTAGGAATACTAAACACAAGGGGTGTCACGATTCTCCAAATCCATGATTCCATTAGACTTGATTTTAAGGTCATGACTTAGATTAGATTTTTTTCTTTTTATTCCCTGAAAACTGTCATTTACGTTTTCTCATTCTTCTTTAAAAGGATAGGCTGGTGTGATATGACATATTGCCGTATTTCTTTGGAATGTACCACACTAAGGCCATATGGTCAAATTTAAATAGTTTATTCAAATCGCTTTTGATTTCAATAATTGAAATAGAAAGCTCATTTTAATCGATTTTTGATTTAGAATTAAAATTGTGACACCCCTACTAAACACGCAAAGGTGTAGGTGAAGTAATTATACACATTTTTCTGTTACTGTACCCACTAAGTAAGCATGCACATTTCTACATACATGTTTTTTTTTTTGTTTTGCATGCTTATTATTTTCCCGTCTTTCCACAACAATACTGGGTCACACAGTTAAATACTGCACACGACTCAATTGAGAGTGACAGCTGCAGTGTTGGTTTGCGCCGGGGATAAGTACCTGCAGCATCCTGCACTATAGGGACGTCATTTTTAACCGGAGACGGAGTGGCAATGATGGGGCTGAAAGCTGGTGTGTTGGTTGGCATGACAACACTCCGAGTGGCTCCCAGAGAGGCGCTGAGCAGAGAGTATGACAGACAGGATGGAGAGAGGAGGTATGGGAGTGAGGAGAGAGGAGGTCGGAGGAGAGCGGGAGAGAGGGATGGGGCCTGGGACTGGAAGCCAGGCTGAGGAATGGAGTGAGGAGGAGGAGGAGGTGGTGGTGGTGGTGGCAGTGGTGGAGGAGGAGGGGGGGAAGAAGGTGCATTTTGGGTAGCGCTAGTGTCAGCAGGGGTGGTAGGAGCAGAAGTGGTGGCGGGCCAGCCTTGTCCTGGAGAGACAGGTTGACCGGAGAGGGTGAAGGACAGACAAGAGGGGGAAGAAACACACAGACACACAAAAACAAGGGTCAAATCACACACACACACACACACACACACACACACACACACGCGCACGCGCACACACACGCACACACAGAGGGATGGGAGGTAAAAAAGGGAAAGATAAAAGATAAGAGAATGATACAAAATGAGGCCCATTCAAGACAAGTAACCCAAACACCAGCCAAAACAACAATGGTGAGAATAGTGGATAATACTGGCAACACATGGAGAAATGTGAAAATCACAGGCAGGCTCAGATTTAGAAAACAAAAGCAGAGCTTTATTCACTGTGTTTTTAAAGGGGAAGGAGGCTGTTTTCTCCTTTAGTTTCTCCCACAACTCAAACTGCTAAAAGTGCTAATGTGGACATAAAGCCACAGGGGTGATCTCTGGCCAAAGGAAAATGTAATAAGCTACATACAGTGCAATAACTCAAAACCACTGATGTACAAAATGGATGTTTTATGAGGATGACCAGGCAAACTGCAAAAGACCTTGTCCACGACTAAGAACATAAGAATACAGCATTGTCATCAACCTCATATAAAATGACTGATGTGTCATTATGATAAGTCGAACTACTAAATCACAAAAATCAGGAATAGAAGAATGAACTGTGAATGAATGTGGACTGAGTGAAGCATGATGTATGATGAATGTAACTAGTATTCACCTTTTAGACTGAACTATGTTAATACTCTACATGCTGGCACTTCTTAGACACCTGTCAGGTATTATTGACATATTCTCACCTGCTGGAGAACCATCGTTGCCTACAGGTGTGCTGGTGCAGCTCCGGTCCTGATTGGAGGACTCGGAGGAGAGGCCTAAGGGGCTGCCGCCTCCTCCCATGTAGTCCATGTAATCATCAGTCTCATCCATCATGGTGGAGGAGAAACTGGAGTTGACACCAGGATTGGTCCCCATCAGGCCGGATGCATCTGCCCTCTGCCCGAGCGGCATCACCTAGAAAACAAATAACCTCCATTTGTAAAGGGACAATCTGAAACAAACACATCTTGGGATATAACGTGTCATTAAATGCAGGTGTTGGCTTTTTGGCATACAACCAGGAATTTCTCAAGACGTCAAAAAGTCTTCTGAAAGAATGAATGTCGCAATTCTGGCATTATATGAAGGCTTCAAAATGAATGAAAAGAACAAAGAGAACTAGAAAATCCACATGTTTAAATCCACGTACGGTACAGGACGTACCGCAGAGGTTTCGTTAGGAAGTGGAGTACACCCCACAGTGGAAGATTTCATCAAAAGAATGTCATGAGTGATTTGTCACTGACTGGTATGACAAGATATGTGCGTTACTCACTTTTTTGCACCGAATGAACTTGTTACTCTTTTCCAAGAATCTGCCTCACAGAACGAGTCACGTAGACTTTTGATACCAACAAATAAAAAGTATTATTTTGAAGCTGAAAATAATAATTAAAAAAAAAACAAAAGAGGTGAAAATCTACAGAGAACTTAAAAAAAAAGATAAATACTTTTGTGTCCTCCTGAGAAACTGTACTTGTGTACTTTCACAAAACTTTTTCAGGTTTGGGGGGAGCCATTGTACTTCCGGGTCAGTTCATCACCATGGCAACAACCCCAACAATGGAGCGCACACACACCCGTGGGACAGGCTCATAGAATTATATTAATGTAAATATAAAGACATTCGTGCTCTGGATTTGCTGTTGGATGTCTTTATAATTTAAAGGTTTTCTGTATATGTGTACACTTTGAGAGTGACGGAAAAAAAAGAAGAAAAAAAAAGAAAAAATTATTGTATTTTATTTTATTTAATTTTTTTTTTTTTTTAATTTTTCTCTTGAACAGCTGTATGAACCCTGTGATTATTGTGCTGCTGTGTTTATGTACTAGTCTTATAATTTTAAGTTTGTGTTATGTCTAATTCTAATAAGAGCTAGCGCACCCCGCGGCCCCTCTGTCTTGTTCCCTGCCGCTAACAGACTTTTTTTTTGTACTATTATTACTACTTATTCGCCCAACTTGAAAGAGTATTTTTCCATTTTTTTACCCTTTTATTCTTTTTCTCCCCCCATGTCACCTTTAGGGGTTCTGTAGAAATCAGATTAAAAAACGAAACAAAAACAAAAACCATCTACAGTGCAGTGAAACACTAGTTTAGTAGCTCATTTGCATTTTCCTTTTCACTTTCTATAACCAGATTTACAGAGCAGTGCTTATAAAAATAACTTTTTTTCATCATCTTCTTGCATTAGAAACCAAAACAACTGTCCACATTATAAAATTTAAATGTAACTTCCTTTAAAAAAGTCAAACTGGCAAAACCAAAATCCATGAGCCTTAATAACAGGACACTAAATCTAAACATCTACACTGCATTAATACGCACAATACATTCCTTAAGTCATCTCTCTGTAAAAGGGCGTGTGAGGTACTTGGCTTTGTTGGAATATGTTTCAATAAACTGCTCAACACTTCGTTTTATTTGAGTCCTTATTTCGAGATAATTACCATTTCCAGTTTGGCATGTGTCATACGTCACACTTTGTGTGTTTGTACCTGGGATGGGACTCTGTCAAAGTTCTTCCCCAGCATCCGCCTCATGTGTTTGCGTGCGTGTGAGGTCATCTGGTGCTTGAGCAGGAAGGAGAACTGGCAACCCTCGCGGATGCAGTGGAAGTGGCTGTTGACTTGGTTATACTTACAACCTGCAAAGAGAAACCAGTAACAGTTTTTAAACTCTTCCATTTGTAGATTAATTTCATCTGAGAACAGCTACTGCGCTAAACGCAATATCATCAGTGTGACGGTGTTATGATTAGATCAAACACAAAGTGAAATATTTTTAGGGTTTTTTAATTTCATGATATGGCTCCGACAAAAGAGGGATCGGTTTCAAAGTGTTTGGGAGTGTACATGTAGGAGGAATATTAGATCACTCCGGTGTCACACTGAGCAAGTCACGGCTTCTGTGCACTAAACCTGTGGAGCTCTTTTATTACACTGACATGCTTTATTCAATTAGGAATTTACATAAATAAATTCTCATTTTCTGTGGGCCAATAATGCACACACCCCTGCAAACCAAAGTAAATATACAATTATTACCATATTAAATTCATTTTTCAAAGTATCTCCATTGTCATTTTTCCTTTTGTTCTCCATTGTGCCGCAGTCTGCCGCGTATTCTTCTCTCCTTTTCTAGTGTTTTAACCAGTCTAGCTCTAATTGCTTTATGATTTCAAATTAAATGAATGTTCCGTTTTGTGCCTGTTAATCAAATACCATTATATAAAAGCAGGCAGAAATAATTGAAAGAGTAACATGCTGGGCAGGTGCTAGCATGTCAGTAACCATGGCACCCAGCTTTAAGAGCACAACACGTCTGTGTCATCAAATAGCTTTTGCACACACAATGTTTTAAACACGCAAAGTTGAGCAAATAACAGTAACCCCCGTGACACGGAGGGCCTTTTGTGAGACAGAAACCAGGTAACATCATCAGCGGTGTTCAGTTTAATGTTGCTGCCATGGATACTGGCAACCCATCAATTCTTTATGACTGGAGTGCGAGCGATGGTAATCCTTTCAGTTTTTTTCCCCCAGCCCAAACAATACAGTTGGCAGATCAGGCTGGGGACAAAAAACAGCTGTTTAGGGCCTGTTTTTGTTTGCTTTGTTTCTGCGTTCTGAAAAGCTTGTGTAACCGCCTGAAAAAAACAGATCACTTTTAATTCATTTCTGTGTGATGGCAGCGGTGGCTGTGAGGCGCAGCTTCAGAACACAAACAGGCTAAACCAGACAAGCCGGATAATTAACAAACACAAACCTAATTGCTCATTTCTGACAGGGGCAAAAGGAAGAAGAAAACAACCTGGATGTGATTGCCCCCTTTGACGTTATTGCTCATATAGTACAGGCAAGACTACCTTTGGGACTTGAGGTGCCATTGTGAATATGCAAAACACAGCAACAAAAACCTACGAGGCAGACTTGTTTCATGCCTCTTAAACAACTCGCGTAGCACGACTGTGTGTTTGCCAACACTGGTCTCTCTCCCTTTGTAAACACGGAGAATATCCTCTTGCAACAGCCGCCAAAAATCAATCTACATCTTTCTCAATTTAACACCTTTAATCCGCACACCTCTCCTGGTGGAATATTATCAAAGGCTGGAGTGTTTGGCGGACATGGCAAAGACAAAAAGAGACAGCAGACAAAAATGCATACTTTACTTAGTCATCTGTCAGGCGGAAACCTTGTATCTCTACATTTCGTCATTTTATTTTTCATATATCAATGCTAAAGGTCACCGTTTATTCATCTGTCTGTGGGCTTAAGTATTTAACCACTGAAAAGTATTGAAAAGACCTTGTGACTAAATTTCATAACTCCATTGTAGGGCTGCAGCTAATGATTATTTTCATTATCAATTAATCGTTTGGTCTGTAAAATGTCATAATAGTGAGAATAGTGAAAAATGTCCATCCCAGTTTCTCAAAGTCCAAGGTGACGTCTTTAAATGTTCAGTTTAATATGATATAAAACTGAGAAAAGACGTAAATCTCCATATTTGAGAGGCTGAAAACAACATTTTCAACAAGTTATTTTATTTTATTTATAGTTATTATTTTTCAGTTGATCGATTAATTGATTAGTTGACTAATCGCTGCAGCTCTACTCCATTGGATCCTCAAACTGTCGACAAAAGCACAGAACTCCACCATCTTGAATGGAGCGCCGCACACGGAAGGTAAAACAGTGACGGGGTGATTTCATCTGACTGAGGTAAACGGCTCAATAAAATGTTTTCAAATTAGCCTTTTTTTAAATTTCCTGAAAAGTAACGGATTTGGACGTGCAAGGTTTCCGCCCGACAGCGACGTTATATTATATTATGAGGAGTTTTTACCCGGCTTACCCAGCCTCCCGCACTCCTCCCTCTTGGTGAAATATTTGAAGCCGTTGGCGGCGCGGCGATCCGCCTTCTCGTGCTTCTTGACGTGCCACGGCAGTTTGGTGGTGATGTTGGTGACGAAGTAGCAGCCGGGCCGCAGACAGTGATAGTGGCCCCTCATTCTGAACTCGCAGTGCTGCAGAAGAAAACAACATCATTTCCAATTTCAGTCAAACGTGGTGGATGTTTGAAAGGATGTTGTGCAAAGTGAACACTACACACAGTTTCTCCAAAACCATAATCAACACCTCTCAGCCTTTTCCTTTCTGGTCATTTGGAACATCCCAAATTTCTAAGCACTTTTTTTTTTTTTCCAGGCTTCCCACAAACGCCCCTCCTTTCTAACATGTCTGTACACCACCATCTGTTTGTGAGGCCCATATCCCAAAGGACTGGGCCAAATAAGATCTGCTCAGTTCAGGAGATGGAGACTAAGGGGAGGAGGAGGAGGGGAGGACGAGGAGGAGGAGGAGGAGAAAGAGGAGGGGGGGACTTTTTGTGTGAGAGGGGTGATTTTCGACACATTAATGAATTCATTTAAACGGTTCTCCAAATACGGGCTCATGAGAGCAGGCAGGGGCTGCCATTTAGGTTTCATTTGCGAAGCATTCCCCTGATTTTTGCCCTATTCCAGACAGCCTTGTTTACTGTGCAAGTGACAATGATTTATTGGGTAATATCAGCTAAATTGGCCTTTTCTGAGAGGAGAATGCGGCAGTCAAAATGACATCATTGACATATAAACAGGCATTACTGGGGTGAGTCGACTGTCTTTTTCAGCAGAGATGGAAGACGGGGAGCGGCGGTTGTGAAAGCCTTGAGTCAAATAACCTCAAATACCGGTCTAATAGATAGCATACTTCATGCTTAGAAAACCCCGGGAGATGACAGTAGGGGATTCAGCTCCTGGCTGAAGTTACCGAGCCGCACTCACCTGGTTGGGACAGAGACACTGCAGAGAGTAGTAGGAAAACTGGTCACGGACGTTGATCAGGTTGTTGCTGGGGTTGATGTGGTCCAAACAGTGGGACTCTGCCTTGCCAGACGTCTTGCACACGTACTTGCAGTTCCCAAACAAGCAGTGGAAGTGGAACTTGTTGGAGTACTTACAGTCAGTAGCCAAACAGGGATCACTGGGCGGATAAAAAGGGAAGTTTAATCAACACGTGGTCGAATGAATAAACACACTGTAATGTAATAAGAGGCAAATAAATGTCACTCCTACTTTTCCTGGAACTGCAGGAAACCAGGTTTGACTTGCGGTTTAGCGTTCTCCAGAGAGGTGGTGGCCAGAGGGGAGTTGGCCGGCAGGTTGGGCATCGAGGCCGACATCTGAGGGATGCTGCCGGTCAGCTGCTTCCAGGCCAGCAGGGAGGGAGGAGGAGAGCTGTAGCCTCCAGAGGAGGTGAGGTGCGCCACATCCACGGAGGGATTGTTGGCCATCGAGACGGGGGCAGCGGGCTGCAGCGAGGCGCCCTCGCTGGAGTCTTTGCCCTCTCCGAACTGAGGCTCCGACTTCACTTTCAAGGTGGCCCGGAGGTGGAAGCTGAAAAACAAGATGGAAGGTCATTTTTGTATGTTGATCAATGAAGCCAAAAAAGCTAAACAATGTGGGAAGGGTGTATTTTCTGATTATGAACCAGCGGGACACTCACTTAGCATGTTTTATGGCCCCGTCCACAGTGCTAAAGAGAGCGCCACAGTCCTCGACCAGGCAGTGAAAGTGCACTTTCTGAAGGAAGTCGCACTGAGCCTCACAGAAGTCATCTGTGTCAAACCTTAACGTAGACACAGAATGAAGAAGTCTGTAAATCTACTGCCTTCTCAAATAAACGACAAAAGCTAACGGCGTGTTCACACCAAACGCGAAGCGAGTGTTTTGCGCGGCATGATTACATACAAAGTCAATGCAGTGACGTGAATTCGCGCCAGGCGACGCAAAGACGCAGAATTCGTGAGTTAGAAATTTCAACTCAGCCAAGAAATTTGCGTGACGTTGTGTTGCGGAAGCCTATCAGCATTTAGATTCTCCTGATGTCTCGATGTTGGATCAGAAACGGCGGAACAAATTATTGTAGCCGTCTGTGGGTACCCAGAGCTCTACGATAGTACATTTACTACCATACTATATTTGTACAGAGACCGGACAAAAAGGAGATTGGTTGGAGAAAAATAACACGAAGTTGGGCTACCAGGTAAGTTCTGAAAATAAATGTCTGTTACTTGTTGTGTCGATGGAGCAGTTACAATGTTAGCACAGCCGTGATCGTTCCAAACTCTATTCAGAAAATAAGCATTGTACAAGTTGTCAGACAAGACAAAGCATGAATTCAGACTTTTTACAAATCGGCATCATGATGTAGTAATTTCGGCATACAACTGTTTATTGCAATTAAATCAGAGCATTTAATTTGGCTTCATACCGCTCATACGTGTCTCACAGGAGTAACGCCAACAAACACAAATGATGATGCAAGGTGGGAATTTGCTTCACGTTTGGTGTGAACACAACACAACAGGACAACTGTTTTAGCTGTCATCTGACAGTAAATGTTGCAAGTCCATCGTACTGTAAGTCATTTCAAATTCCCGCAAGACCAGATTCTTTACGTTTCTGGGGTTTTACAGTAATGCAGTATGTGAGGAATTGTATTTACAGAAAAAGGCCTTATCCAGGAAGGAGGGGTGGTGCTTGAGTTTTATTTTATATTATTTACTTTTCTTTTTTTTTTGTTTTGGTATTTTAATTGATATATTTTGCATTCTGCATGTTGTTTATTTTGTGCTTTTGATTGTAAACTTTGTGCTTTAATTTCAATAAATATTTGATCACAAAAAAAAAGGAAAAAAAGGCCTTCTATGTACAGTATTTTTAAACACTGACTGTTTTCTCGCTATCGAAACGAACGAGTCAAGTCTAACTAAGTGAATCAAACTACAGCGACTCCTCGTACTCCCTCCATGTTTTATACCTGCGGAGGTATGTCCTCCAGATCTCAGTGGGTTTTTCTGGCAGGGGCCTCTTCAGCACTCTGTTCAGATATTGCGCTGCCTCCGAGGTGTTGCTGCCCTGGCCCGCCTCCAGCTCCGTCTTCAGGTTCATGGCGTTGTACAGGGCAGGGTTCACCTGCGTCATCTACAAAAACACACAGCGCATAAACAACCAGCTGCTGGGTTAGCTGAGCATACGTAAGCTGGGCACTTGCATATGTTACAGTAGCGAGTGTGTGAGTTTACACACACACACACACACACACACATGAATGTTTTGGCGAAGCAAAAAAGCACAGCCAGATTTACAAACATCCAGGCTTTTGCTTGAGTCCAGGCCAAGCGTGTTTGCCAAGCGTCCTCTGGGAGCAACTGTTAACTCTTTTATGTGATGTGGTGGTTTGAATCAAACCCCCCAAAAAGCCGACATGACACGAGGAGCTGTTGGACAACAGGTCTTCAAGCTCCTCTGCTGTCTGGGTTTAATAACTGCTTTGAGGAGAGCAACTCTGAAGTTAAGCTCTCCTGAGGAGAGGTGAAAAAAGACAACGTGTGTGTATGTGTGTGTGTGTGTGTGTGTGAGGGGAGGGAGGAGGGAGGAAGTCTAGTTTGGCGAGGGTAAAAAAAAAAAAAAAAAATGGAGGCTGATCTGTCATTACATCATCAATGTGATGGAAACCACCTGGCACATTTTGTATCAATCTGATAAGATGTATGATTAGGATGATGTCCATTTTAATCTTCACCCCCCCAAAAAAAAAAAAAAAAAACACATTTGAATTTCCATATGGGAACATTTAGACCTGGTAAAAAATGAGGGCAGCGCCTTCCTGTTGTTTTTTTCCCCTCTGACTTTTTAATCAAATAATTTACAAACTCTATAAATAAATTGTAGAGCGAGGCGGGGGAAGAAAAAGTATAAAGGAGGAGAAAAAATGGACGGCGAGTTCAAAACAGCTCATCAAAAAACAAACATCTCTATATATCTGGCATGGCACCCAGCTACTGCTTCATTATATTAATTTGTGAGAGGTGCAGTGAAAATTACACTGTATGAAAAATGGCTGGAAAATTTAAATGATACAAACTCATCTTATTAGCGGTGAAACATTAAAAAACAAACAGGCCCCTCCGTGTCCCGCTAATTTGTCTTGGGATGAAAGGCGTTTGATGGATGGATCTTACCTTATTCATAAGCGAGGATAAAAGAGATGTATTCCCTGGTACAGGGTGTCCGTTTGATTCATTACTGGAACAAGGAAAATGAACAATGTTTAGTCAAGATTTGCATGAGAACAGTAAATATTACTATTTATCACGCAAGGTGTGCCTGTATAATGAAGAAGAAAAATGCTGTCTTGTTAAGAAATAAGATCTACGGTGAGTTAGACGGAAGATTGGAGGTGACGGTTTATACAAACATCCTTCTCGCACGAAAATGGAGAAATATGTTGAGGGTTTTATAATTGTATGCACGTGTATATAACTGAGATATTTTTGATAAATAATTGCGAACATAACCCCGGCTGCCAAGCCTGTAGAAATCATCCATCAATGTTGATTTATTTTGTGAATATATGAGGTGAATTTACAACAAGAATCAACATTTTCCACATAGCGTTAACGCTCTGCGTGCCACGCAGCCGTGTACCTGTGGTCTTTCTTGCTCAGGTCCAGGCTGTGCTCCTGCGTGGAGTCCTGGTTGGCCCCGCAGTTGACGTCCATCGGCTCCTGCTTCACTTGAACCAGATTGAACTGGCTGGCTGAAGCCGGCTGCCCGTTCCCTGAGGATCAAGCCGGAGACGCAGATGAGAGAAGTGACAACAAAGTTATTGTTGGTCAGCATTATTACCCTATGACGAGATCCAATCTGACTTCTGTCCTGGCCCGAAAAGAATACTCCGAGTGATAATTATTGCGAAATTATGTCAGGCCGTCAAGCCTTTTAAATGGTGATTGAGAGGCGGGAGATATGAGGGAAAAAGACTCCTTTTTCTGCAGCACTTGTCACAACTCATTTGCCGGGCTGCCTCTTAACTGGTCATTAAGTGAGATGCTAATGTTG
>JAOVVB010024730.1:0-15912 GCA_028570985.1 Heterobranchus longifilis | reverse complement strand
TTGTTATGCACCGTATCACCAAGACAAATTCCTTGTATGTAAAAATACTTGGCAATAAATCTATTCTGATTCTGATTATAGAGGGTTCAGAAGAAGAGAACAAAAAAAAAAGTTAAAAAAAAAAATAAGTAAATGGAGAATAAAACATTTGTCTCAAAGCATTTTTAAACATAAAAACATGCAAAGATAAATGACACAGCAAGAGACGTTGGAAGCAATGTTGGTGGGAACGGAAACAATTTCTAACAGGAAACTGCTGCCAATTTTAACCAATCTTTGATCTTGGTGTGCAGGAGCAGCGTGATCCTGTCGTCCAATAATGAAAATATGCACTTATGGTGCTGAACAGGGATTCAAGCATCCACTGAACGGTATTTAAAGGAGGGGAGGTCACGTTTGTTACATCTCAGACACTTGGAAGTCAAACCCCCGTGTTCCTGACAGCCAGACTGAATGAAAGCAGAGAGCACTATCAGCAGACAGCTTATATCGTATGAAGAGATGCTGCAGCAGCCAAAAAGAAGCAGATGTTAAATGAGCAAATGAGACCCTCTCCAAGCTCTTTCTGATGGAGAATAAGTTCCTCTCAGCTGCTCTCAGCTGCTCGGGGTCGAAGACTTTCAAACATGAAGTCAAGAAAAGTACTTTGATCCCTGGAAGTCAAATGTATATGTTCTTCAGGCAAGCAATTATGAAATGTAGCCCTTTTGGTGTATTTCATTAATGCTCTGTAGAAGAGAAGAGATTTATACTTGTTAGTTCACATATGCTCCCATTAGGGCTGTGCCATATCATATCGCTCACAATAATGCCGGTATAAACTCCTCCATGACAAAAAACTGTCATAACATGATATCAACGATATAGTGACATGATGACGTGTTGATGCATTTGCAGACTCTAGTGACAGCCTACGCATTCTTGTCACCTGGGCACAGAAAGATGACAAACATGGCTGAAAGTCAGAGCAGCACGTCAGGATTGAGTGCCGAAAAGGGGATCTACTCCGGTCGTCAGACCTCCAACAAACCACAATATTTTGCAAAATGAGCAAGAAAACGGTTACAGCTGAAGAGCTAACACATTGTTCAGTATTTCTGAATATACTGTATATCATCATGAATATCGTTACTGCAAATTATCCTGAAATATTAAGGATATATCGCCCACCCCTAGCTCCCATTCAAGCGCCTGTAAAGAGAACTGGATACAACGACCGAGGCGGAGCTCCAGCTGCTCAGTGGCACATGAAGACAAAACAGTTCAACTGCCGTCTCGAAAAATCCCCGGATGATCGGCGCTGCTTCCACACTGTGCGGTCCACAGAGCAGACTTCCACAGACCGAGCCGGCTACTTCTCATTTAGCTCTCCGGCTAACTGGAATGGGGATTAAAGAATTAAATTGCGCAGCTCATCTAGACTTTTGAAATGTTATGAAACCGAATGGATCAATTTCTGATGATGAACCGAATCATTTCGCGGGGGTCGTAACAATCAAAATAATGTATCCACTGATTTAGGTTAGGTAGGTGCAACAGGTTAGGTTTGACTACTACGTCAGTACGCCCAGTGCTCTTCATAGAGGCACCGGATTCATTTCAGAAATGGGGGGGGGGATCTGCATGCACGCACGCACGCACACACGCAAACGGGAGTGGAACAAACGCTTAGTGATGGCCCAAATTTCCCATCATGCAGTGCTGGACTGAATAGTTTAAGTTTGCTGTTTTATGCTCCAAAATACAAACTTTTTGTTAGTGTTTGTAAAAGGTCTGTTCAGAACACGGTGGTTTGATAATTGTCATTTTTGTGCTGGTTTATATTTTAAACCATTAGTGAGTCAGCTGTTAGAGCAGCTCTGGAACAACGTTTCTAACTGAGTGCATCAAAGTCTGCATGTGGCGTTGCTCTCTTCATGGACTCCTGTTTGCAAAGCGGAGCAGGGCCGTAAACTGAGGGGGCCAATGGCCCCTCGGCCCCCCTAGTATATATACTGAATATGTCTTTAGTATTTTTCAGTAGGTTGTGGAAGTGCACTAACGTTACAGCATAGTTGATCTAATTTATTTTTATTTATTATTTTTATATAGCACCGTTTGTGAGTTGTTGTTTTTTCATAAACAGCGCAAATCAAAGGCATTTCTTAGTGTTGGTAGTCGCTGCTGTCAGTTGTCTGACCTCCATCTGGAAAGCTCACCATGTGTGACGTCATATGCAAACAACCTATTAAAGATTTTGAAGATTGTTGTTACACAGAATCTCCCTGAACATCTCTGGTAGCAGCAGTGGCGTCACTGTTACAAAAAGCCCTGACCTAACAATACACCAGCAGATAGCAGCTCAGAGATCTATGAGCTCTAAATCACTTTACTGTCACACATTTAGCTGAAACAACAGAACGGACAACACTGCTGTGAATGTGGTGTGGGCTGAGATGAATCACTGTTGGTGTAAAAAATCCCAGGTGCAGCAGGGCAGTGCTGTGGCCGAGAGCAGATATCCAGGAACGGCTGCCTCCAACACCCAAAACAAGCCCTCCAAGGTTAGCACGCTGCCAGCTGGCCAGCAGCCACAGAGCCTTTCCTTCCCTCTCAGATCCCCCCAGCAGGCCTCTCTGTCATTATCAGCAACCGATGAAAAAACACAGAGTACACGGACCTGCTCGGGAGCTCTGACACCCCCTGCTCTGACCTACCTGGAACAGACTAATCCACTCAGCTGTCGTGTCCCCCAGTCCCAGAAGTCACAGACAGGCTGGTCTAAATGGGATAATGCCTTTTGTTGGCATTATTGGCAGTGCCTGTACAATATCAAAATAATAGAAGTGAAAAACATCCTCTGCAAAGTGGGGAGTTGTGATTAAGGATGGGTTCCCATAGTTGGGTCCATTTTTGATCCAGTTCCAAGTACAGTACTGTAGGTAAAATATCCCAAAGTACAGTAAGTGCATCATGCAGGCAGAAACATTGGTGATTTATTTACTTAATATTTGTTGAATGGTAATTAATGAGAATATATATAATTTCCACTCAGCCATACACCCTTTCAGCACAGTAGTCTCTGATAAAAACTGTAAATATTCTTTAAACTTCAACAACAGTATGTTGCCTCTTGTTCTTTGGTCTGTCGGGCCAAAAACTTGCACCTGAACGCACCGTGAAGACTACAGCCAACAGCCAACGTTCTGCTCCTGCATGAGAGGTAATAACTCTCCACACCAGCAGGCGGCGCTCGTCTGTATTCATCATTCAAAATGAGAAACTGGAAATACAAACTGTTGTTATGATAGCCTCCATAATGTTACATGTAGCTTCTAAACGTCTCTGATTACATGAAACAAAGCAGCGTTTGAATCATGTGATCTGTTGTTCTTCAGTTGCTTCGTTCCAGATGTTTCATGTCGCTGCGAAAATATTTCGTATTCAGCCGTCTGGCTGGCTAGTTATCTAGCTTGCTAATTCCTCCATGCTTTAATGCTACACTGGTTACAAAATGAAAATGAGCTGAACAAAGTCGTCACTCGTCTGGTGATAGCAATGTGCTTCCCTACGCTGTGACAAGAGTGTGTGGATGAAACAGTAAGTTGTTAAATTTGACTCATTTAGCAGCTGACTGGCTAGTTAGCAGCTAGTTAGCAGCTAGGGGGCTCAGTTTTCAAGTCTAGCACCAGAGAGACGGTGAAGTCTACGGTCTTTAAATTAAGTTTTATAGACACAATGAGCAAAAATAAATATTTGAATAGTTTGAACGTCATTTTTGGACACTTTTGACACCTTATCATGTACAGGAATGATCAGATGGAGATGAAAAATGACAAGAGCCTTCTGTGCGCCGTCTTGACTTTAGTCGTTTGTTTATTTTCCTCACTTCAGTTTCGCTTCTCGTGCACTGACGCTGAACAGCCAATCAGAGTGATTGCTCTCACCGACTTGCTCCACCGGCTCCGACGCAGATTCAACAGGCTGAATCGGCCAAAAAGCGGCCGACTCGGGCCGACTAGTGCCAAGACACACCACAAAAACTCGGGCGACAAACGCTCGCTGACCGACGGCCGACCAGCTCGATGTGTCCCGGCCTTAAAGACGTCCTCATCCCCAAAGACTCCAAAAGTATCTGAAAGGAGTCTGATTCGATAAGCAGATTCTGAACTAGATGCTACCAGTCCCCATCCCTAGTTCTGATTCCTATCTTCTATGATTCTGGATGATTTACAGATTCCAAAAATGTATTCTTGTGTGTAGTTCATAATGGTCTGGCTTCTCCCAACTACACTGACAGAACAAAAAAGGCAGAACTATGCCGCATGAAAATCAGAATTTCCATCCTCTGTACTCCACCATAAAAAGATGTTTTGTGTTTTCTTGTGCAGCATAAAGAGACTACAACTTGCATTTCGTTGTGCAACCTTGTGTTGTAGAACGACGATACATTTACCTTTGAATGTCCAGCCATGTTCACTGCGCTCCTCTCTCCCCAGATGAGAAAAACTACAAACATTTGCATGCAAACCCGAAATTATATGTGAAGAAGGTTCTCAAGCCAATGAAAGTGACAACCAGCATCAAGGCAGAACTATAAATATCCCTTAAAATAGATCAATTTTCAAATACTAAGCCGGAGAAGGAAAAAATGAAGGTCGCCAACCCGGCAGGGTTTTACAGCAGAGACGGTCCCCACCGCCACAATAAAGACTGCTAACGTCAGATGATATTAATACTTATAAAATTAAATTAACCTTAATTTCCTGGGAGGAACCCTGAAAACCATGTCTCTGTTTTTTCAGACTTAAATAAACTTGTTACTTCCTCATCTGCACCTCCATTCAGAGCTGGAAATTGAAAAATCAGATGGCCTCAATCTTTTTCATGCTTGGTGTCCGTGTGGGAGGATATGAAACACAAATATATCACATGAACATTTTCACGTTGGTGTTGAAATGAAAATCTACAGTCACTTCTTTTTACATGATAAGAGATGATCTGCTTTCTGTTCTTATGGTTGACAACAGCACAGTGACAAAGCTGCAGGCTCCCTCTCCCCACATCACGATGAGGTCATCCATCTGACGTCGACATCATCAGAATATTTGCTGTTCTCTGCCATGACGGAAAAATTACATTCATTTTCACCTCCAATTATCTCTACATGCACCATTACTTGAAATGATTTTTAACAAGAAAGAGGATCATTTCGGTGGTATCTGTAGTTTAACCTTTGCTCACTCCAGCTGTGCTTTCACTGTAAACAGCTGCAGGCACGGAGAGTCTCACAGCATTCATCTGGCTTTAATGATAAGGGAAATGTTCTGTCTGTCGTCAGGTAGAGTGCTGGGATGATGTCTAAAAAACTAATAATTTATTCACACTTATGGACCACGCAGTCAGGATCACAGGCGAGAATCAAAGCCAGAATCTAATTGCTTTTAAGCAAAAAGCGCACAGTCACAGATAGTTTGTGTGGTACCAGTTTAGAAGTATGTTACTGATGGCCTGCTGGTTGGGAGGTATACCATATAATGTCCCTTTTGTTGCACGTCATACCAACTCTTTGTTTTGCGATGTTCCGTCTGCATTTTTATTCCACCAGTTGACGGATTCGTCCGTCACAACATGAAACTGCAGTTTCTCGAATAACAAAACAATCGAGCCAATGAGCACCGTGGGGGGGGGGCTAACAACTAGCCAATCAGCGCCTCGGTCGGGACTAACGCCGTTTTCAATCTGTGCATTTACATAGACGGCATGTCTTCTCAATATCACCCGACATTGTAGTTTGTTTTGGCCATTTGACACACCGGGACAAATCTTGGTCGCCGCATCGGTTTTTACTGTCGGTCTCTTCAGTGTTTAGCTTGTTCTGCTGCAGCCAAGTCCGTCGCTGGTGTTGCTGCTGTAAAATGGTGGATACCGTGTTCTGAGCATCACGACCCTGTAAAATGACTCGTTTCACTATGACAATATGATCAATTCAGTCCGATAACATTTGGAAAGTCTAGAAGAGCCGCACGATTTAATTAATTCAGCAGAGGGTTAAACCAGAAGTTAGTCAGTTGGAGTCAGTGTCTGACTGAAGATGGAAATGAAGTGTAACAAGTTGACAATTCTGTCTGTTATCAGGCAAGACAATTGTATAATATCCATTCAATTGATAAATCAATCTCTTTGCAAAAGGGTAAAAGTGTACATATTATTTTCATCCCGCAGCTACATTGTGTCTGTGTGTGTTATTACATACTAACAATTAATGACATAATGTACCAGGTAACGATAATCTTTTAAACACGTTTTCTCTTATTATCGTGAAAAGTCATATTATCAAAAGGCATATTCACACCTGAATTAAAACATGTGAGCTTTAAGAATGAAAGGGTCTTAATATGAGCTGTCTCATGTGTGTGTGTGTGTGTGTGTGTGTGTGTGTGTGTGTGTGTGTTTCTGTGTGTCTGTCTGTGCGTGCGTGCGTTAATACAGCGTGAGCCTCGACTTTGATAGAACAAAGCAACTCCTCTCTGCCTCATTATGTCTAACGTTACTGATAACAACAGCGTGTCATCTTCAGAAATAAAACCTCTGCGCTCTGCACTGGTTAACTAAACAGACTGCAGAAGTCTCTCCAAGGAGTAACGTTGCAAAACATGTTAGCCAATAAGCTAGCCGGCTAACCAGGTGTGGTGGTAAAGAGCTGCTATAAGAAATACGGAGCAGGAGCCTCATTACAGAAAAACATGTCCTAACTTAACTTACGTTTCAAATAGGAAAATATTATTTTTCCTATTACAGAAACTCATGGCTGTGTCCCATCTTATCTCAGGCAAGGCAAGTTTATTTACACAGCACATTTCAGCAACAAGGCAATTCAAAGTGCTTTACACAAAACATTGAAGTATATTTTAAAAACAGTTAAAAACAGTAATTTAAAGAATGGGGAAAAAAAATTCTCAGTGACTATGCTCCCATTGTGTTTATGATCTATAAATATTGAGTATTGTTTCAGTAATAGTATCTTGATACTAAACTTGGTATCGGTATCAAAGTCAAAATGCTGGTTGTCGTGACAACGCTAATGTAAAGAGGATGTGGGTGTTCCACACTGAAATCAGGCATGTGGTAAAATACAGGTCAGAGTTGAGAGTTAGTACAAGTTCCTTTCCAACAATCAAACAATGCCTGTTAATTACTCAAATATTCAAGGCAAGAAAAAACTAAATCCAGATTTGTGCCATAAAAGCACTGATTGTGTCCTGCAGCGTATTTACTCTGACATTCCATTCTTACACAGCTAAACCTCACTGCGTTTACATGCACAGTCAACTTTGGTAGTAAGTTTGATATTAAAATAATTCTATTGTAATGATTATGATGCATCACGTCATCACAAACTAATAATGGGTCCCCTTGGATCCATTTGGGTATTAGACATTGACAGACCCAAGACCTGCAGCAGTTACAGAGGACCCTGTCCAACTTCATATATGCAAATAGCACATTCATATATTGCACATCCTGTCAATATTCCCTGTACATATTCCCTAAATTATGCAGCTTCAAAAAGAACGTACTGTTTACATATACCTACTGTTTTTATCTGTTACCTACTGTTTTTTATTTATTTGTTTATATATACTTTTGTGTTTTTGTTATGCACCGTATCACCAAGACAAATTCCTTGTATGTATAATACTTGGAAATAAAAACGATTCTGATTCTGATTCTGATTCTGATTCTGATTCTGATTCTTTGTATTTAGAATGTGTTTGATCTACTTTCTTTGAGTAATCTAATGAAATTCGTTACAAATTACATTTTAGGGCATATCTTCAGTAATCAGTAGTGGAATACGTTTTAAAACTAACCCTCCCAACACTGTTTATACAGGCTATATTGACGATATGATTTTTGGGTTTTGCCAGCTGCAGTTCTCTCTTGTTACCATGTGGGGTCGCCAGCGTGCGTCATCCTGTGCAGGTTGCACACGTCGTGTCTCTTTAAGACAGGAAATAGACGTCCAAATCCAAATAAAGGCATTCGTGAGAAGCTGCAGTCGCGATGGCAGACGCTCTGGATAAAATCCCCGTAGTAGAGATTGATCCAGAGGGGACCTTTAAGTACATTCTGGTCCGAGTGAAAGTGAAAGGTGGCGATGTGCATAAAGATATAGTCCGAGGCACAAAAAGTGCCGAGTATCACAGTAAGTTCATAGCTGTAGTTTGTTTTAGAGGAGCGTCAAGTGCGTCAGTTCAACTGGAGAACATGCAAACTGACCTGCGTTGTTTCTGCAGAATGGGCTGACTCGACCCTTGTTGTTTTGGTGCACCCTGTAAACGTGCAGTCAGTGTGCCATAGACATAAAGAATTATTGTATTATTACTGTCTGTGCAGTGTGCATAAAAACGGGACACACCAGGCAGATGCAAAACTTGCCAACCTTAATATGTGTTTTGCCAATATTAGAGGCAACAGCTTTAGTTAGGGCTGTGCAATGTATCGATATGGCTATTATATCGATATTGTGATATGAGCAGGGGAGGATTTAGTGATTTGGGGGCCACAGGCAAACTTTACTTATCACCTTTTCACTAACTGGTAATGTTGAACTGAAAACCTTTTTTCTGAAGTTAAACTAGTAACTATTCATAGTAAAACTATTAATACCACATAGTAAAAGTCCTGTGAAGAGTGAAATAGAGGCATTATCAGCTCAATGTACTTACATTTACTTAACGTCTGGAGCTTTAATTTACTTTTAAATTCACTTAAGGTGGAGCTTTCAATTCAAATATAATGCTGGATTTAATGAATAATACTGCATCATATTTTAATTGTTTTATTTTGTGAGTAAAATCTGAATCTGCAATGTAACTAGTGACATTTCTCTGTCAGTAAGTAGTATACCATTGACTTGCATTTTTAAGTGCTTTGGGGACCCTTTTATTGATTTTCTATTTTGTTATTTAAGGGTACACTTAGTAATAGCAATATAATTAAATATTTTCATATCTAGAAATAATGATAAATGTATAGCTGTTTGGGGCCCTTTTAGTTGGGGGCCCCTGGATATGAGGCTCAGTATCTTCTTATATTTTGGATATTGTAATATATGACATAAGAGTTGTCTTTTAGCCTACTGGTTTTAAAGGATGCATTACAGTAAAGTGATTTTTAGTGTTTTTAACTTGCCAGACTGTTCTATAGCTGTTCTATTATTTGCATTTACCCACTTAGTTATTATATCCACTGATAATTATTTCTCAAAAATCTCATTGTGTAAATATTTTTCAACCCTGCAAAATCGAGGAATTTGGTTAAAAAAAAAAAAAAAGTGATATTTGATTTTCTCTATATCGCCCAGCCCTAGATAAGATATTGGGAGACTAATGACAGTAAATGCTTTAAGTTGTTGCTTATCTGACTGCCCTGTAACTAAACCAGATTGTATGTTTTTGATTGATGGAATGATTTGAATTATTTTACAGATCATATATTTGAGAAGGTCAACCCGGCTATGGAGGCGTTGGGGATGGAGTGTAAATGCCTCGGAGGAGGGAAGATAGAGCACAACAGCCAAGAGAAAAAACTAAGGGTGTTTGGAGAATCAACTGTAAGTTCATTTGATTGGAAATGCATTAAAAACGGAATCAAACACAGATTACAAATACTCAGTAATCTTTAATGTGATAATGTAAATGCTCATTTTCTTCTCATTCATTTCCAGGCTTTTGGTAAAGCCGACCATTCTGTGTCTGCAGAGAAGTTAAAGAGTGCCTTCAGCGACTATGAGATCACCTGGTCTGACGACAAAAAATAAGAGTGTAAACCTCCATCTCATTTCAAATGTCTGCCTTTATTTATCAGATCCAATACGACCCTTCTGTATAACCATCATTGAATTCAAATACACCATTCTGCAGTAACTGTTTGCTTCTGATTCTTTATTTTATTGCAGAAATGTGAAGGATGTGGTATAAACCCTGCAAACACAATTCTCCCACATGATTCATTTTTACTTTTGCTTGGTGTCTGATGGACTTCATCAGAATCAAAGGCTGGGTGCCAAAGCGTGAAGTCCATACAGGAAGGGGTGAGCCAGTTGGAAACACTAACACATCCTGTTAATCTGAGGGAAAGTTTGTTGTTTAAAAGGACAGAAACTGATAAAAGGGGCTTTCATTTGTCGTCATGGTTACATGCTTTCATTTGTGTGTAATGCTAAATACTGATAAACTTCAACCTGAATGTCACAGCGCTTTACAGACAATCATATCGCAACAAAAAAAACAAATCTGAGACATAACATAAACAAGGTCACAGAGAGGTAAAATAGCCTGAGCTGAGTCATACTTTACATCCCTTTCTCTCTTTTCTCCCACCTCTACATTTAACATCCCAATTCCTTACAGTTTGATATAATAATATTTGTTTTGCATTACTCAAAACTACATATTAATACGAACAGGTGAAAACATAATGTTTTCCTTGAGGCGTCTGCACAGTGTTTTGTTGTTGTTGTTTTGTGTATTCACACTAGAAAAGTGACAAAATCAACTATATTCAAAGCAAACAGCATGCATTAAATATGGATGGTTTTTGAGTGTGTTGTTGATGCAATGCACAAGAACATATTTGGAACAAAAAAGTATTAAATCTTAGAAGAAAAAAACATTTTGATGTCATTTGTGACATTCAATTTAATTCATTAATTCCGAAGTTGCAGTTTGATTGACAGTGTTACACATATTGTGTCATTTCCTGTTTGTATTAAATGGTAAAGTAGGTTCATTTTTTTAATACTAACTGCTAAAATAGTACATTATATCGGTTAGTATGTAGTATGGATTTGGGACACAGCTTAAGAGTCTACAGCCACAGGACGTTGAATGTTTACCATATTCACATCTTAGTTTAGCATGTTAACATGCTAACATTTACTAATTAGCACTAAACACAAAGTACAACTGAGGCTGACGGTAATGTCAGTTTTGCAGCTGAGGGAAGTCATGGGATCACCAAAGTCATTTTTCATGTGGGAGGTAGTTGTTGAAATATTTTGCAGGATAAGTGAAAACCTTGAGTTGCTATTACACCATGAGGGAAAAGTCATGGGACAACCAAAGGATTCATCCCCTGGGGACCATGAATGTCGTACAAAATTGTATAGTAACACATCTTTAAGAAAGAAAATCACACTGGGTATTAATATGTTGGCCACTTTTCTTTATTTAGAAACAGAAAATTATGTCTTTCATTTGATGTGGTAAATCTATGTTAAAGGTATTACGTGAAAACTACTTGGCAATAAAACTGATTCTGATTAACCTCAAAATATTACTTTTATTCCCATGTGATTCCACTATTGATATTACAAGAGTCTACATCCTTTTCCTCTGGGTTTTCCCACTGGTTGTATTCCAGCAGTGGATAACAGTCTTGCCATTACTTTCTTTTTGTTTTGCTTGTGACTCAGTGAGTTATAAAGAAAACGTTCAGAGGAAGAGTGGTACGTAACTATATGAACAGAATTAGCTTGTCGACACATTGAGCAGAGCTCCATTTACCTTGGCTCTCATCAGCAGACTTAACATAGACACCGATAGTCACTGCACGCCTGCCACTTACCCTGTGACCTCAACAACAACAAAAAAAAAAGGCATCTTCCTTCCGGCTTCCACCTGAAATCCAGAGCCAGGTTCCTCTAAACTGATAACCTTTCCATTATCTACAAACAGGGAGGTCAGCACAGGAGGAAGTCTTAAACTGTGTTAGACCCTCTTCTTGGAAAATGCATGTTACAGTCAGGGTTTAATGAGATTTCACAAGAAACATGAGACTTGTCTGTAATCAGTCTGTTCCGTCATGTATTATTATTATATAGATTATATCATCTATTTGGAAGCCTTCATCATTAACGTTACACTCTCACAGAATATAACCCAAAGAATCACATATTATTACATTATCCTGTTTATAGTATAAGTATTTATAAAATGTATACTTTTTATACATTGTAAAATGGAAATGCTGAAACAGAAGCTGTAGAAATGCTGCACTTTGACCTCCTTGTAGTGAAAATTCAGAAACAGCACTAAAAATTCTGAAACATGCTTTCTATCATCCTGCAATAGCCAAACTATTGTATTATACAGGACTTTTACCAATACTGGTGTCTTTTTTATGTTGAGACTAAAGTAAAGATTCATAAACTACTAAATCAGGTTGATGAAGTCAGAGGAAAATACCAAATATTTTGATATTTCTTTGCCGGTTTAAGTACACAGCATGCAGTATCCCAATAAACAGTATGTGAAGCTAGATAAGCATCAATGTGGAGTCCTGTTTCCCAAACAAGAAGTTAGTCCTTAACTGCAGCGGCAGATGCTAACACCTCAGGCTGTCGGGAAACAAAGGTGCAGCAAAAGCGTGCTGGTTTATTTCAATGCTCAAGATCTTATCAGTGAAACAATAGCTTAGACACTGATTTTATAGTCTGTCAGGTCAGAGCCAACAGAAATTCCAGACTCCTACAGGATAAATACAGTCCTTCCCTGAAGTCATTTCAATACAATCTAAACATTCCTAAACATCTGTCATTTCTGCTCACCCACATGGTCATCATAAGTGATGTTTACTTAGTTATTCATTACAAATAGAAATAGAGTGTACGGCATATTTCCAGTAACATCCAGTTACAAACCATATAACTAGGAAATTGTGATTTCCAATATTTATCCATGATGTGCTTTATTTTATCACTAACAGTGTTTGTCACCGTGGTCACAATGGATAAGCATGGAGATTACAGATGCAGAGCTTTACATATCCTAAAGATGATGTTATAGAGCTCAGCATTAGGAGCAATAAACTCATTGTTGATAAATGCATCATGTTTGAGATGAGATGTTTGAGATTTGTGCTGAGAGCAGTGTTTTATATTGTGACTGTCCTGGAATTATTATGTTTTTTCTTATTGACAAAAATATGATATACAAAAATTCAGGTAAACAGTGGTAGCATATACAGAACAAATATGCTATACATTATACAAATACATATGAAGAACATAAATGTCAATATTAAAAGACAATTACATAAAAATAAAAGACAGGAGTATATATAAACACAAATATAAACATATTCAGCCAGAGGTTTCAGGGGGAAAAAGTTCCATAATTTTCCATAAGCCTATAACTTTTTTGCTTGTTTAATATTTTTTTGGTTAATAATAAACTGAGTGATTTAAGTAGGCCTAGAGATTTTAATTCTAGGAGAAAATGTAAAAAAAAAAAAAAAAGTAATGTGAATATAGAATAATGAAACTATTCCTCCCATGGAATTTAATTATATTTCCATCATCATATTTCATCAGAAGTGCCCTCCATTGTCTAAGGGTTATTACATTTACACTTAATTAGTTACAACATTTAAAATTCATTAAATTGGACACGAGGTAATATACATTTCTGAAAAATATGTATGGATTTATTTGAGGCTTCAATACAGAATATATATTTATTTATATTGCACAGCCTCATAGGGTTGTTCTTTTCAGCGCTTTGCAGTCATCGAGTTCTCTTATTGGTTAAAAACATTGGAGTATAGTATTTCAACCAATCAGAGTGAGAGTAGATGAGCAGCTTTGCTCACTCCGTCACATCCGATTCAAACAGCGGCGCGCGGAATATCCTGTCCATAATCAACCATCTGCTCCTTGTTCTTTACCGTGTTCTTCTACTTTTTAGTGGTTAACAAAGATATAATGGCGACGTTAAGAGAAACAAACGCCTAGCTGTGACGTTATGCTTCCGAACAGAAGATACAGTCTAGCGTTAATGGTAAGAAGCCACACGTGTCATCCAAACAAACATTAACTACCATGCTAACAAAACATACCGTAGCAAACAAGCTAACGCGAGTCGCATGTCTCTCCAGTCAAAACAGGAAGCGAACTCTTAACGTTTTGGACGAAAAATACTGATGAGATATCGTGCTAAATTGTGACTCAGTCGGTGACATTGTTCTAAAACTTTGTGTCGTTTGGACAGTTGTCCTGAGCTGCTGTCATCATGTCCCAGACCAACACTTCTCTCCTAGACGAGGTGGTGCAGTGGAGTCAGGAAACCTGTCGCCAGAAGCTCAAGTCTGTCCTTCCAAAACTCACTATATCCTCTCAAACATAACTCATGTTCATTCCTGTAATATCATGATTCATAGCATTAGAGATGTAACGATTACAGTGACCAAATGATCATGGTTATCAGTATTATCACGGCATTGTTAAGATGTGCTGAAAATGTTCACAAACTACTGATATATCTCACTAAAATCATTTCACCAAATTTTATATTTTAAAAAAACCCACAAATACAATTAGCAACACTATGCACGTTTTGTTTGCATAAACATGAAGCACGTTTTGTTTGCATAAACAATCAAATATTAACATGTGACAAGTAAACATGAAAACCATATCAAATTGGTATCACATTGGTATTTGAGTGCATGTATATGCAATGGCCCCATGCACAATTTACATAAATACAAATGAGTCTTAAGAAGACAGTGATAGTAATTGAAAAGTGAGTGAGATATCAAAAACGGTAATCAAATACGGTTTTAATGATAACTAAAAATTGAACGGTATTGCTAACCGTCTGGGAATTTTACAGCGGTTATCATTAAAACCGGTAACCGTTTAATCCCTACATAGCATTATACAAGTGTTTTCTATAAGGAGAGTCCAATGATATCCAGGTCTGCACAGAATATTGGAAAAGCATGGGGGAAAATGCTATGTTTGGGATTAGGTCTGTCGTTCAAAATGCTATAGAATTGAATTTTAATGAGCTGGAGGCAGTATGCCTGTTCTTATGAATCATATTGAACACAAATCTTCCATCTTTTTTTTCTCACTATTGCAATTAGGGCGGCACGATTTTGAAAAAAAAATCTAATTGCAATTATTTTGACTGATATTGCAATTGCAATATTATTCACAATGTTGGAGGGAATGGTTATTTTTGCATAATTATTCTAATTTTAATTGAAAAATATATTAAAATGATAATGGTGTGATTATTTGTGAGGATTTCTACCAAACAAGATTTTTTCTGAAGTCTGTAGAATTTGATTTGTAGGCCAGGGCATCTCTGCAGCTCCACAATACTTAATTTAGAATGGTATTTTGACACATATTTTGCCTTTAACAAATATATAAATTTATAAAATTATGAAGGAAATTAATTTGCTGTAATGCTGTGGTTTTCCTTGACTATTTGCACTCTTTGCATAGTAACTCTGAGAGTTGGGATGATCATATACGTAAGTTTCATCATTGCACAATTTTTAATTACAAATTGCTTACTTTGTGCCTTGAGTACGATTATGTGATCTAAGTATGACCAGTCTTAAAAACACAACATCCCTACAGGTATACTGAAGATCATCACAGACATGTTCCTCCCTCATATTCGTTTGTCTGAGCTGGAAGACGAGTGCTTCTCCAAAATCTTACCAAAGGTAAACAACATGATGGGTGCATATTGTCTTTAGGACCTATTGTGTGAATACCTTTAGTAGCATTTGTTAAATAATGCAGGTTGTCGGAAAAGACCTTGAATTAATGATATTATCTTAAATCAAGACCATTAAATATGGGGATGACATTTTTTTTAAAACTCTTTGTGAGACCTGTAGGCACCTTGAATTACTTTCACTAGGAGCTAAAGTAGGCAACTGGACTGCTTGAAATTTCTCCAAGATGTTTCGCCTCTCATCCGAGGGGCGTCATCAATTCTAAACTGACATGTGTGCCATGCGTTTGTGCAGTGGTTGTTTGGTTTCACCAATGTACAGGTCTGTGCATTCCTCAGAACATTTGACTGCGTACACTACATTGTCCACTTTGTGCCTGGGTGTCTT